>JAMLFT010007456.1:0-14782 GCA_026544285.1 Pachyrhizus erosus | reverse complement strand
GATCTAAGTTATTATAATTTGAACTATTTTTTATATAATATTTTATGAAATGTTATTAATTTTTTATAAGTTAAAAATATTAATATTTATTATATATATATAAGAAACATAAATATGCGGTGATCTAAAATTATCAATTATTTTTTCAATATAACACGTAATTGATATTTTTAATTTATATAAAAAATAATAATATTAAATTATTTATCATGTCATATAAAATTAGTTGAAATATCATATTCTTATAAAATTGATACTATAAAATTATTTTATATATATTATCTAATTATAAATTATTATTTGTAATAAATTTATTAATTTTTATAATAATTATTTTAAAAATTATACTAATAAAAAATTATAATTAAATAATAATATAAATTTATTATATACTATACCAGTATAACTATTAAGCTTTACTTATATTCATTTTTCCAATTTCCAGTGCAGCTCTATCTATGTGTCAATCCCATTTTCACTTTTATTCACTCGGTAGGGTTTCCTCTCATCTTAGCCACACCATTGCAAAAATATGTTACATAAATAGTTTAATGAAATAAAAGATAATCATCGGAAAATCATTTATCATCGTTTGTGCATTAATTTGAGTGTTTATTGTTGAAAGTGATGACTTCTTTTAAGATATTTACTTTCTTTTGAATTTTTATATCAAACATTTCATTTTTTGTCGTTTTTTAAAATATTTAATTTTAATTTTAATTAATCTTAATTTATTAAATTATTAATGCTAAAAAATTATATATGTATTTGGAAACTTATAACTTTGAATGAATCATATTGCATAGTTTATTTTATTATTTACTTTTTAAGTTTAAAGTTTTATTTATGTAATTTATTGTTATACAATCAAATCAATCCTTTTTTTTATAATAATAACATATTTATCATATTTTATCTGTGTTTAAGATACATAATCTTATAATTGATTGATAATGGTGATATTTTTATATTTTAAATTTAATCCAAAATTAAAACTACATATGTAGTAAGTAATAGAAATATATATATATGATTTTTAAATGGATGATATGTTTGTAGGTGATAAGGTCTATTTACTGCATAGATGGTTAAGTTGAAGGGACCACATCCACATATAATGTGTATTTTGTTGGGTTGCCCCTTCTAAATTGCACCAAATCACATTATTTGTGGGCTTTCATTTATTCTTTTTCATTCCCATTAGTCACCACATTTCACATGCATCCATGTGCCTCCATTTAAGAAGCCATCTCTCTCTCTCTCTCTCTCTATATATATATATATATATATCTTTTTTCTCTTTCTTCTTTTTCTTTATTTTCTCTTCCTTGCTTTCGGTTTTCCATTCACCATTATCTTCCTTTTTTACTTTCCGAATCAACGCTTGGCTCAAATTATACAAGGCAGACAACCTAATTCAAGCCACTACCCCCATCACCTAATTTATGGAATCTGCCCCATGGGGAAATACTAAGAATTTCCCCCCCTTCTTAAATGCTAATAATAAATATATTTTTCATTATCACTATCACGCTATCAAGTAATAAAAAATCAATTTAAAGTAACATTGAAATCTCATGATACACATTATACTATACAAAACAATATTGATTTTTTTGTTTGTTAATGACACACATTCTTGCATTTTTCATAGATGAAATAAACCTAAAAAATAAGATATAAAAATTTGTTTGAAGGAAAAACTTGTTCTTTCAAACAGATATGCACCCTCTTTTTTAACATTCAAATGTGGGTTATCCAGTTACATATACCTTGATTATGTAAAATGGAGCTTGTTCCATCAATGACTTTGAAAATTGAGTTTACTTTATGTCCCTTTGAAAGTTGGGATTAACCTCGTTCAACAAGGAAAATATTTTGATCATTAGTTTCTTTCATAAATCCGACTTTTGTTTTACTATTAAAATAAAAAAAAGAGTAGCTTACTGTTGTGGCATCATTGGTGTCATGGTTCCAAAATCTTGATTTGTGTTTCAAGCTGTTCACTTTTAGTGCACAATATGTTCACCAAACGGGTGAACTAATCATATGTTTAGGAGCCTAAAGCATCATAATTTGAGTGCTAACCCATGTTGCTATTATTGTCTAATTAAAGAAGATTATCTACTAACAACGACTAACCTTTAAACTGTTCAAAATATTTTATGATTGGTTTGAGTTTTTATCTATATATTATTCGTGTCTAACTCTATTGAAGTTTTGACTAATGAATAATATTAGACAATCAAACTACAATTAAATCTATCATCATAAAACTAAAATACTATATTTTTAATATTTTAAAAGGGAGAAAAAGTATAATTTTTAATCAAAACCTTTGAAATTGAAATATGATTTGTTTAATATTCTTTCTCTTCTTTGTCAAGACATTTACAAAATTCTTATGTCTTTCTCTCTCTGCTACTAGACACATTTAGTATCGGAGAGAAATCACACTAAAAAAATTAAGGTTTAAATATATAATTTGGTCCTTAATAAATAATACAATTTTTTATATTTAAGATTTTTTTTATTTTGATTTTTTAATGTTTTTTTTTCGTTTTAATTTCTATTGTTAATTAACAATGTTTAATAATATCATAAGATAAATTTTAATAATTTAGTAATTTATCATCTTATTTAAAATTTGATAATCATTTATCAATTTGATAAGATAATTATATTTAATTTTTTTATTAAATTGTATTTTTAAATTTTTATATATTTAAAAACAGTTAATAATATTAAATTAATTAATAAAATATTTAAAAAAATAATTTGATAAATATTTTATTAGATTCTTTAATGACATAAAAAAATCATTAGACTATTAAAGTTATTATTATGTCATTGTTTAAAAAATAATAAAGATTAAAATTAAAATATTATTTGATATTAGAGAATAAAATAAATTTTTAAATAATTAAAATTAATTTTTTTCTTAAAAATAAAAATAAAAAACGTTATTTTTCATAATCAATTTCATATTTAAGTAAAAAAAAAAAAGCCTATTTTTTGGGATGTCACTTTTTGTTCAGAAATTCATGTGGTACCTGAAACTGAAATTGTATGTATAACTGGATGCATGTGCTGCCAAATGACATGTCACAGTTGGATCAAAAGGAAGAGCTTGCATATTCCTCGATCCAAAGCCAACCAAAGAGGCATTATTTTAGTTTATTTTTATTTTTATTCTTTTGCTTTTTTCTGCCTTTAGTCTTATCAAAATCAAAGCAAATGGCCAAAAGAGAAAGGAAAAAAACAACAATCACCCTTTCAATTCAACGCCCTAATTATTGAACCCATGTACATGTCAGCCAGTTCAGTTTAGATATCCGGAAATTAGATTTATTAAAAATGTGAAAGTCTCAATTTAGAAGAGGTAAAGATAATAATTAGATAAATTACCCATATCATCGTACCTAAATGTTGATAACCGCAACGTAAAAGATTTGTTCAATTGTAGTCACTGAAAAATTGATGAGCAAAAAAAGCTTATAATAAATCTAATTCTGTACTTTTAATTCTGTATTTATTATTGTCAAAATTTAGTTTTGCAATCAAAATTAAGATAAAGAAAAAGTCCAATCCAAGTCACATCGCAAGATTAAAGAGAAACCTCATCCACAGCTACAACTAAATAAGACTTGCTTATTTGGTTTAGCAACAAGTAGCAATTAAGCCCAACCTTTCGTTAGATTAGATAGGGTTTTACTTTTGAGTTGTCAGAGTCCAACAGCAAACCCTTTCAAACAAAGAGTGGTGTGACATTGGATTGGGCCCAAACTCAGTATGAAAACAAAATGTGTGTTAAATAAACCAGCTTCACCCATTTTCATACAATGAACATCTTGTTGAGATACAGCAGTGACTCACAAAATGCAACTTATTTAATATCCATTTACTAGATCATATTTTCCTTTGATGCATTTTTAGTTTTATGTTTTTTTCTTTATGCACATTTTCTTACTTTCTCCATAATATAAGCACTTGGTTGTTTAATTTTGTTAGGGATAGTTACAAAACTATTGGTTATTGTGAAAAACAAAAATGAAAATCAAGTGTTGGTGGCTGGTGTTGAGGGTAGTTGAGAAAAAGGCAAAAGAAAAAAAAGGGGGGGGAAACAAACAAAGGAAAGGGGTTTTGGTACAAATACAACAACAACTATTTTGGGGACTGGGCCCTAAGTGTCCCTTACCACACGTGGCCTCTTCAAATGATGGACAAAAGCTCTTGATGCATTGGGTCCCTTACCATATATGCTGACCCACCATTCCTGTGGATCTATGAGTAATACTTTTGACACAACAATTTTATGATAAGATTTCTTGTCTCTTTAATTTTTGTGAACTATTTCTTAAATGTCTGTATAGATAAAAATAAAATAAAAAAAAACATTGACAAAAATTAAGTGAAAGATATATATCATCATGGCATGTGCATCAGCATATGATATCAAATAAGGTGTTCATATTCCTGATATGATACCCCTTCTTCTCTAGCCATCCTCAATTCCTCTTCGGTTCTTATCGTATCTTTATCTACTTATTTATTTATCTATCTCATTAGGTAAAAATAAGTTATTTTTAAAGCAAATTTCTCTCCAATATTAATAAATAAAAATATGTATGTGCAGTGTTTATTAAATATAAAATATAAAATATATTATAATCTTAATATACAAAAATATAAGGACGAGCAAATTACTAGCTTATTTAGAACTTTAATCAGCATGCAGCGGCCAGAAAAACGAGTAAGACGCATTCCCCACCATACACGACATAGAAAAATCTAAACCGACAGTGGAATGAATATTTTTAATTCTTATACCATTAGATTTGTCATTTCCAAAAGCTTCCAAAATTAGGCTTACCAAACTCATCTATACCCGTTAGACGCTAGAATGCCTCGTGATATTAGTAAAGTTAAATTTAAATAAAGATTATATATTAAGTTTTTTTTATTAAAAACGTGTTTAAAAAATATAAATAAAATTATTATTTTCTTAAAAAATAATATAGTAGTTTTAAAAAAAATAAAAGTTGTAGTATAATTTTTTTTTTGTTTAAACAAAAGGACCTAAATTGTTGATAAATCACATTGTAGCTTCTCAGAACCAACTAGGACTCTCTAGTTTGGATTTTTTTTTCTAATTTTATTTCTTATTTTTATTTTTTAGAAATAGGTTTTTGTTTTCAATTTTTAAGATTTTAAAAAAATATGTTTATTTTGACTTTCTATTTTTTATTTTCAAATTTTTTTCAGAAGCCAATTCAAGAAAAATGATAGGCTTCAAATTCAACATAAAACATAGGAACAAAAGGGTTAGCAAGTCTCTTGAGGATCTTTCTGTCTATTTTGGCTCCTTTTGCTTTCTTCAATGTCATGACAAGTATGTTTGGATTCACATTTATAGCTTGTTGTGAATCCACTTAAAGCAACTATAACTGACTTTTTTGTTAATTATATGTTTTGAACGTGAAAATCTATGAATGCGTGTGTTGCAAATGCACAACCAGTCACGCACTTAGATGGCCTCAACTGGAGTTTAGAAATAGTTAAACACGACTTCCTCATTTACTATATTGTGTTGAAAACATGATTTTAAGCTCTATATTTAAGTCTCATTGAAGCTATTAGAAGTAGCATTTACATCAATAGAAACTTGGATCATGTTATTTGTTTTATGTATACCTTTAGTCATATTATTTGTTTCATATATACCCTTAGATAGACTCAAGTCAATTTGATAATTACGCACCCAAAATCAATTCGGATTACAAGTTTTCATACAACGTTGTATCAAAGTAAATTTTCTATTATTTGTTATATATATCAATGTTTATATATAATTAATTATATATTAAAATTAATATTACAAACGCATAACCAAACGCGCAGGAAGTCTTTGTCCACCACTTCGTTAACATAGAGGATGCAGCATGGGCCTGGAATTGGTGGTTGGCATCACATAGGCATAGAGATAGACAATGTGGTGAAGGGGAGGTGGAAGTCACCAAAGCTGAAAGCAGCCCTAAAGCAGAAGGTGGCAGAGTAGGCAAAGTTGGAAAAGCGGCGAGGCTTGACCAAAAGACTACTGAACTGAAACTCATGCAGCAAATGCTAAAATAGTGCCTTTAAAAACATAGAAAACACACCTTTTATTTAATTTTTGGGGTGATTTTTAAAAATATTTTCTAAAATCCAATCAATCATATTTTTATTACCATTTTCTACTTTTTTTTTTTTTTTTTGGAAATGAACAGAAGATATCCAAATCAATGGGGTCAAAATGTTCCCTATGATTGTTAAGAAACGACCAAATTTATCTATCCAAGAGAATAACTTCTTTCGCATGAAGACGTTTGTTTCAGGACTAAGTTACATTCCTGAAAGTACTATTACTAGAAGTATTATTCCCAACAAAGATATTTAGTAATTAATTATCATTCATTGAAATGTTTTTAAACTGATTTCAATTAAAAATAAAAATAATAAAAATAAAAAAAGAGAGAAGTTATTAAGAAAATAACTCTCATTTCCATACAAATACAAGATTCCCATCCTTTAACATGGAAACAGAAAAGGAAAAAACTATGTATAAAATAGATTCCTAAAAAATATCATGTTTAATTTTTTTTTTTTTATAACTTCACATTCCCAAAAATAACATTATATGAATTGAAACAAACTTTCTCATATAAACACACACCAGTAGATTACTCAAACAACTTTAGGATTAATAGGGATCCAAATACACGAAACTCTGATAAGTAGTACTCGTCTAAACCAAAGTTGCATAAGGATGAGTCTTCATAGGCAAAAAACCAAGGAGTCAAGGTCTCCATTTTCAGCCTATAAAAAAAAAAAAAGAAGCGTCCTACAGCCTATACTGAGTTTCAAGGGAAGTACCGGCCCATCAATAAAGAACGACACCAGGAAGGTTAATGCAGATTTTTAGCACTGCCTTGTAAGAACCGGAGACAAATTCGATTCCTTAGGGGGCACCCACAACCTTTAATTATATGCATAACCCTACCAAAAATTTATTCGAGGAACTTGCCAGTTGATAAAACTACCATAAATTAGATCATGTCTAGTTCTATCATGCACAACAGTGTAACCGATCAATCACGGAACAAATAGTAAGGGATGCAAAAGACTGCAATAGCATTTTTGGATTTAACTGCCGCTGTCATGTAATAAATAAAAGCATTGCGGACTCCTAAGCCCTCACTATTCTTTTCGCTAAAAACAAGCGATACATCACATAATATGAAATGATGTCCACCGGGGATATAAAGTAACAAACACAAACTGTCTATTAAGACAAGTCCATTGTACATGACTGGTGTAAATACCAAACTTTGTCCACAAGAGATGAATGAATTGAACAAGATGGGTGGTCATCAAAGACAGTGACTTGATCTTTTCATGTAAAGTCAAGCGATGTCCTTCTGCTGCGGCTAAACATTTGCAATATGGTCTAACAGTGACTACTTACTACTTAGAAACCAATCAAGCATTTATGGACTCAACTCGTGGCCTCCATAATCCCAGCCTGTATTTGTGTGTGTATTTCAATATTAACTTCCTCTGCAAAGCAAAAACTAGTTGTTAGAAAGAGTTTGCAAGTGAACTAGACAATCTGTATGTCTTGTGGCTAAATAAAATCAAATTTATGTATCTTAAATTTCATGTATATATAAAAACCTCAATCCTACAAAAAATGGAAAGGTCATTTCAGTCCTAATCAACAAGTTCTGAGATTGAAAAACCTGAACTGTCTCAAAAGAAGTCATTTTACTTCCAATATTAGATTCAACAACAGACCTAAGATTTATCTGGTACACATTTATCTTGGATACACGGATGTTAGATACAAGTTACATTGGCATCAGAGATAGTCCGTGTTTGGTCTTAAAGAAAATGGCAATTTAAGTTCATAAACCCTGACCTTGTTTTGATTGATGGAAATCACATGCCTGTAGGCATCTAAGATGCTGGTAATATAATCATATACCAAGCACAAGTATGTGCCAGGATGAATATGATAGTAGTACTGTTCAAGTACATCAAAGACCTTAGTCCAGAGAGTCACTTACAGTTGTAGAAAATTGAATCACTTAAACTTAACAGTGTGTACATGTGACCCTTTTCCACTAGCATGTTAGTGCCCCATTAAATGGCTTAATGACAGCAAAAGGGAATTTATAGAAAAGGTAGCAAACATTGAAAGAAGAACAAATTTTGTCTAGAGGACATGAAAATCTGCAGGTTCAAAAGTCATAAGGATTTTTCAGATAGGTAATTTATGTCAAATACCAACTCTCTTAAAAGCCTAATCTGTTAAATGAAAACTGACAAATGGCTTTATTATATGTCTAACAATTTATTTGGTAAGACGCATTATCAGTCCTAAAGAGCTTCTAAATGCCTTTGATAATCTTACCATCATGGCCCTCAATTTGGATAAATTTCACATAAATCTTAGTCATTCAAGTTCACTTAGAGGAAGTATTTGGTAGGAGAATTCTTTTACGTTTCCCGGAAATCTTAGGTTAGGATGTTAAATTCCTATATTTGGTTTTGGTATCCATATTTTAAAAATCATTTCTGGAATCTGGCATCTCTGGGAATTGTTTTTTTATTGAGTTTTTCACCAAAACTTTTCCATGAGAGAAGGTGAAAATCTAACTTTTTCGAATTAAACTTTTTTTATTATGATAAAAATATCATATTACTTTTATTAGTTCATCATTTAATGTGATAAATAATTAAAATTTTTTATAAAAATAATATATTACTCTTTATAAATATAAAGATTTCCAAGCATATTGATAACGAACCAAACAAATTTTAGTTACACAGAATGTAAACTTACAACGACAATCATAAGATTCAATGATTTATACACAACTTTGCCTGTGGAGTTAAGGAAGAAAACAGGACAAAATTCAACATAGCTTGAATTAATAACAGCTAACAAGTCAATCCAGCAGCTTTATCGGGTGTTACTGAATACTGATCAAGCTGATCCACATGGCACCCAAACGTCCATTTAATAATTAGCTAATCAGTTGGCTTAGTTGATTAATTGTAATTTAAGAAGATAAATACTGATATGATCAGTTAATTAGGATATGCTTAGATAAAATTCTCTATAAGCACTTATAGGAAAAGATAGGTAGAAAAAATGAAATAAATTTCTCCATGAACTAAAATTAGCTTATGCATTAGTTAAAAATCATAATTTAGAAAAGCTAATATGAATGTTCTTCTACAAATTAGTTTATCCATACAATAATTTTAACTTATAGAGAAATTTATTTCATTTTTCCTTCTTATTTTTTTCTCTAACCTTGGTTGGCTACCGTATTATCTCCTTGTATATATATATAGCTCAGCCTATAGACTTTGCAGTTCAGAGAATCAGTTTTACTATGTCAATTGTCGGTGCTTGGCAATCTCTTTCTCCCCTGATTTTTTGTTCTCTTGTTTTCTCTTAACACCATTTATCACTAAGCTCACAAGGACTGGCAATTTTTCACAGACCAGTGGCTGATCCTCTTCCTCTACAGGTCATCCTATTCCTACTTTTGGAGAATTGCCAAATTCTTTGTGACTAACAAGGAAAAGATAACACCCTAAATTTTATACAGAATGGTTTGAGAAAAAGATATTACCCTATTCCAGAGGACAAGACTAATAAAATTAATTTCATATATTAAGTTAAAGACAGTATGAGTTGTTCTAAATTGTGAAGTAAAAGTGAGTAAGGAATAAGGATTATATACATGTTTGCAAGGAATACCGAGCTTCTTGAGTTTGAGGGTGCGAGTGACTAGAAGTTTCTGGAAATCACCGATTTCGGATTCAAGCTTAGCTACGTGGGACTCAACCCCGTTACCGATTCCGTTTAGAAACTCTGGTATTCCAACTTTCACTGCAGTTATCATCAATTAATTAATGGGGCATGTTTGTTTGTATGCAATAGAACCAAAAAAGAAAATGAAAAAAAAAAAAAAAAAAAAAAAGAAGATTACCAACATAGGGGGAAGATTTGGAGAAGAATCTAGAAGAAGAGTGTGGGAGTGCTGGGATCAAATTAGCACCTCCCTTAGTTATTATTCTCTGCAACTGCAACCATGCCATTCCTGTATTGCTCTTCTACCTCCCAACGCTCCCAGTCGCTTCAGCTGCAGGGTTTGGAAAGCCAAAACTACGCCGTTATAATAAACGACATCGTTGCACCAAGAAGATCATTGTTTACAACTGAATCTTGCTATGCCGGCCCAAACATTTGATTGGGCCCATTTTATTTTTGGAGGATCCGAAGAACGATACATGGAAAGGTGTAGTTGTACGGCCAGAAGGAAGTTGCTTCTTGCACTCCTAAATTGCTTCCTGCACTAATTAGGAAGGTAAATAGTAAGTTTAATCCAGAATATCATTATCATTGTATATTAAAACAAGTTAATCGTGAATGGTCAATAGTAACTTCATTTGTGAAGTTTAAATTCATATTCTTTTGTGCTAATATATTCATACTATTTAATATTTTTTTATCACCATATTATTGGTGTCCCAAGTTCAAGCGAATACATGGATTTGTGTATTTAATTAAAAAAAAAAACAATGACATTATATCATTTTATTGAGTTTGATTTCTATATATAAATTTACATCTTCTGTCAATTAAAAATTATGATACATGACTTTTAAAATAATTGTCATGAAAAATAAACAAATTTGTGATACATAACAATCTATATACTGTCAATATTCTGTTTTGACAATCTTTTTAATACTTCATAGAGTAAAATAAGCAAAGAAATCCCATTTTTTTAATTTTCTATTTCTATAATAATTTTTTTTACACCATTATTCAGGACGTTGTGGGATCTTAATTAGATTGTCCAGACAAATTATTAATGCTGCGGATATTGAAATACGTGAGAGTCTTGCTTTTGAAGGAGATAGGAAACTCAAAAATCTTTTCATGGTCTCTTTAAAAAAAATTGCAAACCAAAGTACATGATATTTTCATAAATTAATAATTATTTTATTTGAGAAAGTGTGAGTGAGAAAATATATTATTATTTGGTACTGTGGAGAAAAGTGAGTGAGAGAAATGAAATCATTGGGTCACATTACACTTTCAACCTTCTTAATGTAAAAACTACTAAAAAACAACATCTCTACATGTTCAGACCTTTTTTTTTTCACCCTGCGAGATTCTAATTAGAAAACTAAGACAAAAATATAATGTCACTGATGTTGATATACACAAGAGTCTTGATTTTTAAAGTGGTAGGAAACTCAAAATTCTTCCATGATTATATTTGAATAAATAAAAGTTTTACAAATGAAATACCTAGTATTTTCCTAAAATATATAATCTTTTACTTGAGAAAGGTAAGTAAGTGTATTTAGTACCATAGAAAAAGACGAGCTGAAGTGATAGAAACATTGAGTATTGTTATGCTTTTAACCTTCTTATTTTTGTGAAAAAGTAAAGAAATAACACTTTTTATTTTCCTTTATTCAATAACTTTTCATGATACCGTTTTTTGATACACTGTGGGGCTTAATTGAAAAGTTCAAACAAACTATTAATGTTATAATCTGTGTTTACTTTGTGATTTCACTTTTCATTTTTCAAGTTTTAAGAAATAAAATGTGATTGAAAAAATTGGTGATTGAAAAAATTGGTGGATTATATTCAGTAGATAAACAAATGATTTTACAAACACATTCATAGATGTTGAGATACACTGAGAGTCTTATTTTTGAAGGTGATAAACTCAATATTCTTCCTAAAGTTTTTTTAAAATAAAAACTAAATTTTTAAATAAAAACAAACGATTATTTAATATATATATACGTGTGTTAGTTGAAAAATGTGAATGAATAAATGTATAATTGTTTGGTACATTAGAGAAAAGTGAGAAAAAATTAAGACATTAAGTATTGTTATGTTTTTAACATTTTCACCTATGTGAAAAAAAAAGGAAATAATAATATTATTTTTCATTTTTTCTTATTTCTTTATTGAGATTTCTTTTTTCACCGTGTAAGAGGTTCTAATTAGAAAGTGTGAACAAAATTCTAATACTATTGACGTTAAGATTCACTTGAGTTTTGTTTTTGAAGGTAATTAAAAAACTTGAGATTACTTTATAAGCTTTTTTAAAAACAAAACAATTGTGGAACAAAAATACATAATTTTTTTGTGGATAAATATTTATTTTATTTGAGAAACGTGAGAGTAAATGTAATATTATCCAGCATGTTGGAGAAAAATGAGTAAGAATGAGAAATTAAGACATTGAATTTCATGATGCTTTAACCTCCTTGCCTTTTTGAATAATGAATAAAGAAATAGTACATTTATTTTTGTTTCACTGATAATCTTTGATGGCACTCATTTTTTCACTATGGGAGCTAGATAGAAAGTTCAAACAAGTTTCTAATGTCATTAATATTCATATACGCAAGACTTGTTAAGGTGAAACAAAACTTAAAGTTCTTCCATAATTTTTTTGTAAAACAAAAAAGTTTTATGAATAAAAAATACACATATTTTTTATAAAAATAAATATTTAATTTACTTAAAAAAAAAGGTGAACTAATGAGTACATTTAATACAATGAAAAAATGTGAGTAAGTTGACATTTTATCTTGTTACGCTTTCAACCTTCCCATTTTTATGAAAAAAAAGTAAAGAAATAATATTTGTGTTCTTTCTTTCAATAATACACTTTCTTAACACATTTTTTTGACATGGTGGGAAATAATTTGGAAATTCAAATAAATTACTAATATCTTAAATGTTGAGATACACGAAAGTCTCACTTTTTAAACTTTAAAGCGATATAAAAGTCAAGATTCTTCTGTGAGTTTTTTTTTTTTTTTGGCAAACAAAAAGATTTTGTGAACAAAAGTACATGGTATTTTGATATATAAATAATTTTTTTTACTTGAGTGAGGTGGGCTGGTAAACATATTTTTATTTTAGACAATGGATAAAAGCAAGTAAGAGAGAAAAACATTAGGCTTTATTATGATTCTAACTTTCTCACTTTTGTGAGAAAAAAAAATTATACTTTTACTTTTTCATACCACCAATATTATTTTATTGAATTCTGCACACACACAAAATATTTTTTTTATTGAGACGCACAAGAGATCCTAATTAAAAAAATATTGTTATAAATGTTGAGATACACAAGAGTCACGCTTTTAGAAGTGACATGAAATCCAAGATTATTTCATAAGTTCATTTTTAAAATAATAGACCTGTGATCAATCACACAGTATCTTTATAAATAAATATATATATTTTTATTATAAAAAAGTGAAGTATCTCGTTATTCTTAAAATATTTTTTCTCTTCTAAAAGAAAAAGAAAGAAATGATATTTCTATTTCAATAATACTCTTTTTTTTACACAATTTTTTTTTAACATAATCTGAGTCATAAAAATGGAAGGAGAAAATCTAAAAAAAAAATGTTAAGTATTTTAATAGTTTTTTTTATTGTTGATCTGCTAAAATAAAAAATAAAAAGTGATAATTTTCGTCCCTTAATTTAAAAATAACTCATTTTTAATCATTATAAAGGAATTAAAATGATAAAAAATCAAAACTAAATTATTTTAAAATTATAGAGATTAAAAAACCATTTTTTTAATTTAAGGATTAAAAATAAAAGTAATCCATATTTGAAGAATTAAAAAATATTTAATAAAAAACTATATTTGATATCATATAGAAATATGAGAGAGAGACATCGAAGCTCATTAGTTTGACGACGTTCTCATATTTAAATTTTTTTCTTTTATAAATATTTTTTTACACCTTTTCTTGCAATAATATGGAAAATCACAAATAAAAAATTGAAAGTTTATTTGAAATAACTTCTTTACAGACACTTTTAAAAAACAATAAAACAAAAAAACGAAAACAGTTTTTTTTATAAATTAACATTAGTAAAATTTTTTTTATATAATTTCTTTAAGAAATGAATATTAATTACATAAATTAATTTTATTTTATAGATCATTTTATTTTACTTTATTTTCTTCTTCAAAGTGCTTTTGTATAATCTTATTCAAACAGCCTTACACAAATTAATAATATAATTATTCGTGATATGCACTGGAATTTTGATTCTAAAAGTTGTAAGAAACTCCTAATAATTTTTTTTTTTGACAAATTACTAATGCCATGAACAAAAGTTAATATACATGAAAATTGTGCTTTGAAAAGTAGTAAGAACTTTCATATTTTTCCATGGACATTTTAGATATAGAGTATTTTTTTAAATGCATAATATTTTGAAAAAATACATAAT
Source organism: Pachyrhizus erosus (assembly GCA_026544285.1). NCBI lineage: Eukaryota > Viridiplantae > Streptophyta > Magnoliopsida > Fabales > Fabaceae > Pachyrhizus > Pachyrhizus erosus. Next base: position 424 of record JAMLFT010007456.1, on the reverse strand, counting down.
ATTTTTACAAATAAAATTTTATTTTACTTGATAAAATTATGTTAACTTCAATGGTTTTGAAATAGTATGTAAAAAAGTAAACAGTGTTTATGTCTTTTTTATCAAAAAGTATACTTTTGATTAGATATTATCTAATTTTTTTAGCAGAATAAAAAAAGCATACTAAAACATGATCAAATAAAATAAAAAATAATAATACTATATCATATTACTCAAACTATTTAGAGATATTATTATCTTTTACCTTTCATTTAATAAAATAAAAATAACTTTTTTTTTATTATTTACGTTTTTCATTTCATTTTAACTGTCGTTTTTAATTTTTTACACAAATAACAAAATTTATTTAATAAAAAAATAATTTTATTAAATTAACTTTAATCTTAATTAATTTTATTAAATATAATATAAAATAATAATATTA
>JAMLFT010007455.1:0-14782 GCA_026544285.1 Pachyrhizus erosus | reverse complement strand
AATTTTGTTTCTAAACTCAATACATGTATTTTTAATAAACATAGTCCCAAATTAGAAAATAGTTGCTAATTTCCACAGTAATAAAGCCGAAAAGACACAAAATTTCTATATAAATATATTAAATATTGACACTTATCAATAGGGTGACTTGGTAATAGGTAGAAATAGACTTTAGTTATCAAATAAACTTGGTAATAGGGTGACTTTGTACATCTTCGATAAGGAAATTTGTAAGAGTCTCTTTATTAACTTAAGGCTTAAATATTATTTTAATTTCTAAAAATTAGGATTTTTATTTTTGATTTTTTTATATTTTAATTTTGTTATCAAATAACAACATTAAATAATGATGTAACAGTGACATTGATAGTTAATGACTTATTACATCATTAAGGAATATGACAAGATGATTACATATAATTTTATTTTTGTAAATTATGTTTTTAAGTTTTTATTTGTTCAAAAAAATTGATGACATCAAATTAGTTGATGAAGAATTGAAAAAAATACTTTAGTAACAAAAATGTGGATGAACGTCAAATCCTTAAAAATCTATGGATTTAATTATTACAAAGAATATTATAATTTGAAGATTATTGATAGTTTGTTAAGAAGTGTTATCAAGGATAGGTACAAAAGAATAAAAAAATGATATCTCTTAAAGTCAGATGTACAAGTATAAGTGAAAAAAGTGTCTAAAGTACTAAAAACATTATATACATCTAGTAGTTCTTTTTATAAAATATACATCCAAAATTTTCACAAACATGATATGTCCAAAGACATATGTTTTCCAAATATGTCCAAAGCTTTTTATACATCCAATCTATACTAATTTCTACTTGCATATTTATTATATTTGATTTTGTCTTACATGTTTTTGTAAGCTTAGGATAACTGATATAATAGTTCATATTTGTTTCTATTCTTATTGTTGTTCTAACGTTTGAATTTAAATAAAATATTTAATGAAAAATAATAGACAAAATGAAAATAATTAGACTTGATCAAAGGACCATTAAGCTTTAAAGTCTGTTAACAAAGAAAATATTGAAGAAGGAATGTTCAAAAGAGTAGTTGCACTGCCAAAACTCACAAAGAAAAAAATAGGAAAAGATGAAGGACAAACATGTTCTCTCTTCTTTAATAGAAGTTGAACATTTACAATATGAAGACATAAATATGAGTCATGTATTTAATGCACATAAGAATGGGAAGAAGAATGAAGAACATTGAGTCATGATGGATACTACTTCAAACCTATATATAAAAGAATGCATGAAGACTAAATAGTTAAAAAAATTGAATCAAAATCATCTCATTTTGTCTAAAGCTCTTATACGTCTAATTCTTTATAGCTCTTTTTGAGATTATTGCTCTATAATCTGTTTATATCCTTAGATATGTTAAATTGTAACTTGTATTAAAACTTTCATATCCTTACACTAAGCAATATCTTGTAAAGATTTTGAGAAAGTTAGGAGTGACTTAATGAAAAAGAACACTTGAGATATTGAATATGGTGATTAAGTTACAAACTTTGAATTGATTAATTGATTATGTAATCAATTAAATTGATCATTTTCTCTTAGTAAAACAACAAGATTGATAATGTAATTGATTACTTTCATTGTGTAATCGATTACATCAATGCAATATGAAATACAACTTTTCTAGGTAACATTTAATCGATTAAACTAAACTATAATCAATTACATCAGCTCAAATTGCAAATTTCAAGTTCTTTTTACTTTTGTAATCAATTGCATATTCATGTAATCAATTAAAAGAATTAAAAAACATTGTCATATTTGTAATTAATAGAATTTGGAACTATCTAAGAGATATATGCACACAAGTCTATTTTACTAAACAAACAATACAATGTCATATCTTTACATGATTGACATGATATAATAAACCAAAATTTAAGTCTTAAAGCCTTGATCTTCAACAATATTTTGGGATTTGTGTAACTCACTAAACAAAATTTCTTGGCTAAGTGAATAGTCACTAAAAATGCAAAGTTAGTTCATATACATAAAAAGGATTAGTATTATTTATGACATGAATTTCCATCCCTTTGTATTTAGAACAAATCAAACACTACTCTATTGGGTGGAAGCTCCCTCGATGCTCTTTTTCTTTATCTTCTTTCATTTTTCATGTATTTTGCTACTACTCATGGCTACAAATAGCTAAGTTATTCCATTGTTGGGGTTAGATGTAATCAAAATTAAACTTTCTTGTCTCTTTATATATATATAGTTTTTCTTTCATATTAGTGTTTTCTTTTATGCTTAATGCTTGTTGTGGAATAATCAACCAAGGTTTATTCTTAGAATGTGATTGTTGTAGAAAAACACCTTCATTGTCTTGAATTGAAGCAAAATATCCAATATATTTTGTGTCTAGGAATAAATCTTAGTTCATTGATTGTCTTGTGTCATTGGTCGTAAAGTTAGTTCTTTTCTTAAGTTTCTTAGGAATAGAGACTTAATAATGGACCTAACGATTTTTATATCTAAGGGATTGGGGTTAAGAAAACATTGAGTTTAACGAAATATGTATTATTCGTTGAAGAAAGAGCAACACTTGGTAAAGTCTAACTCGGACAATATTTTCACAATCTACTAAACCTTTTTTTTAGTTTTATTTTAACTACAAAACCATGAAAATAGTATTTTTAACTCGATTCTTCACTTGCTTTGTTTTAGAGTTCCAAACCATCAACTAAAACATTTGTGTTTTACAATTTTTTATGCTATTCTTTAATTTAGATAGTAATTTTGTGGAATTTGTTAATATTATGTAAATATCTTTAAAAATGATACTTGGACTTCCATCTTATTATAGTTTTATGATATGCAAGTCTAAGAACATTTTTAACTTTTATTTTTGTTCAATACTTTTATAGTAATAATTTTTTTATTTATGTAATCAATTGAATGGTGATTTATATATGGATCTTGTGCTTCTAAACTTCAAAGTATAGTTCTGAAAGTTCTCAGTCAAACAACTTCAGTTTGAAATTGTGAGAGAAATTGAAGTACATTTAGTTACATACATACAAAGATAAGAAATAGATTGATGTATCAAAAATTACAAAAACTTGTCTATACATTTACTACATGAAGTTGAAGATGAGACACACTATTAGAAGAAGTCAAGAGGACAATCAAGATAGTTTTAATCCTATTAACCTTAATCATATATTTCAAGATTGAATAAAAGGCATGCCAAGTGGGTGAAATTTTTTAAACAGTTTCCCTATGTGATCAAGCACAAGAAAGGTAAGAGTAATGTGGTCGCCGATGCCTTTTCACGCAAGTATGCATTATTGTCTACTCTTGAAACTAAGTTTCTTGGTTTTAAGTGCATTAAGGAATTGTATGAGCATGATGTTGATTTTTCTCATAAGTATCAATCATGTTCTCATATTGCATCTGATGAGTATTTTAGGCATGAAGAGTATTTGATAAGGGTAAGAGACTTTGTGTGCCTAAGAGTTCAATTAGGGAAGTGCCTATTAGAGAGACACATGAAGGGGGCTTAATGGGGCACTTTGGGGTGCAAAAGACATATGACATCTTGAATGAACATTTTTATTGACCTCACATGAAATATGATGTGCATAAGTATTGTGATAATTGTCTTTTTTGCAAGAAAGCTAAATCTAAAGTCATGTCATAGGTTTGCCTTAGTCCAGAGGAGGAAATGATTCAATTTTTGTGGTGGTTGACAAGTTTTCTAAGATGACTCATTTTATACCATGCAAGAAGGTGGATGATGCTTGTCATATTTATGATTTATTCTTTAAGGAGGTTGTAAGGTTACATGGTTTGCCTAGGAGCATTGTAAGTGATAGAGAATCTAAATTTCTTAGCCATCTTTAGAGGGCAATGTGGGGAAATTGACACTAAATTATTGTTTTCAACTACGTGTCATCCCTAAATTGATAGGCAAACAAAAGTGGTAAATAAAGTTTTTTCTACTCTTCTTAAAACTATTATTAAGAAAAACCTTAGAACTTGGGAAGAGTGTTTGTCACATATTGAATTTTCCTATAAGAGAGTTGTACATAGTACTACTCAATTCTCATCTTTTGAAATTGTTTATTGTTTTAATCCTTTGACTCCTTTAAATTTATTTCCTTTACCTAACATTTCTCAATTTAAAGATAATTTTGGGCAAGAAAAAGTTCAATATGTTAGGGCATTCCATGAGGAAGTTAACACCCAAATTGAGAAGAAAGTGAAGGGATATGCTAAACAATCCAACAAAGGAAGGAAAAGGGTAACGTTCGAATCGGGAGACTAGGTATGGGAGCATTTTAGGAAGGAGAGGTTTCCTTCACAAAGGAAGTTCAAGCTTATGCTAAGAGGAGATAGACCTTTTCAAGTGTTGGCTAAGATCAATGACAATGCATATAAAATTGATCTACCAAGTGAGTATGGTGTAAATGCTACTTTCAATATGTCTCATTTATGTCTTTTTAATGCAAATGATGATTTATTGGATTTAAGGGCAAATGCTTTTCAAGGAGGAAATGATGCGAACATCAAGGTTCAAGCCTATGACAAAAAATCCCAAACTCAAGCCCAAGATCCCATTCGAGGCTTAGGTGGGCCCATGACCAAAGGAAGACTTAAGAAGGTCCAAGAAGCATTGCAACATAAGATGGCTCATCTGTTGGACGCACAACACGAGGAGGCCCAACACGTATTGGAGACTAGGTTAATCATGTACATAGCCTGTTTGGATTAAGAGAGTGTAGACCCAATTATTAGACTAAAACTTAGTATTTAAGTGTTTTGTAAAAGTACGTGTATATAAAAAAACAAAACACAACAATAATCTGCATGCAACTAGTATTGAACCCTAAACCCTTAATTTAGATTCCCACATTAAACTACTAGGACAAATCAGTTTGTTAGTGATAAAAAGTTTTTATTTTTACTTCCAAATGAGTTAAACTCAAGAACTGAATTTGTATTAAATATTTGGGAACTCCAAAGTGATAAACTGGTTTTTAGCATAAACATTAAGCGTGAGAATTGCTCTACTAGGGTTTTTGCTTGAATCATTGGTCTTATCAAGAATTACTCTAATTCAAGAATGACGTTCTAATTCGTGTGTTTTTTTTTATCAAAGTTAATTGTGCAATTGTTCTACTTTTGTGTTGTCTTAATTTTTTGTGATTAGTTTCTATGTTCTTGGTTATGAATGTTGGACTTTGAATATCTAAGTTATGATTTGATAATGCATTCCTAATCCTAGATAGGTTCGAATTCTAAGAGGGTTGGGAAAACCTCATCACCTAGACACAAGATAGAATGAATGAAGATCTTTTTGGTGAGGTAATTGGCAGTTATAGAAGGAGAGATCAAGGCAAAAGGCATGAAAAGGCTACATTGGATGATTCTTCCTCATTTAGTAAAACTTAATCCTTTGGTAATTTTGGTAATGTTGCATCAGATGAAGGTAGACAAAATAACTATCCACCATACTATCAACATCCCCCTTACATGTCACATGGTTATTATTTACATATATGTCAAACCCACAATATTACCAACCTTCCATGAACAATCAAGGCTTTTATGGTCTTTTATGGTCATCATCAAAATTTTCTTTTGACTAACAACAAATGGAACCACCATGATGCTTTGGATATTATGATTATAATTTTGGAGTAGTAGGATATAGTGATGATCAAAGTGATAATAGAGGTTATGATCCAACACATCGTTCTATCGTGAGGTGAATAGAGATAGTCAGATAATGATTTTACATAAATTATATATATTAACTATTTTTATGATGAAGACTTGAGGTATGATTATTTTATTGGAAATAGGATGATGGTAAAAAAAAGTGGAAGCTATGATCATGCACGTTATCTATAGTGTAGTTACCAAAAAGAATGGTTTTGCATAAAAAATTTTATATTGATAGTAGGTTTATGTTGAGCACTTCTAATACGAACCTAACAGATAATACTCTATTATTACAAATATCCTTTACAATAGATGGAAGACTTATGGACAAAATCGAAAGTTAAAATAATAAAAAAGACTTATCAAAGTTTAATAATAAAAAAGGTTCAAGTTAAAGAAGGTTTAACTAAACTCAAACTCAATTCAAGAATTGTTTTATACCTACAATTTGAATATGATTTTCGAAAACTAATGATGGAGGTCCAACAAGCCAACACAAAGGCACTTATTAGAGAATTCATGACTATGTCCAAGACGATAAAACAAGATTTTCAAAACATAATTATGAAGGCCAAGAAATGTTCAAAATAAAGTAGATTAAAGACTACACAAAAATAAATAATTTTTTACTTATGAATTGAAAAAAAGATATTTAACATTTGTTATTATGATATATTTTTATTTTATCTTAAGAATTATTTCCTTTATTAGAGTTAGAATCTTAAGAAGATAAGTATTTTAATTTATTTTATCTTTAATTCAAGTAAAATTACAATTTGTAACCTATTATCTTATCTTTAGTTCAAGTTTTTAATATTTTTTCTGTTATTTGTTTTTTCTAATTTTTTATAAATAGAAATTTATGTAAAGGAGAAAAAAAAAACTCATTTGAATAAATTAATTGTTTTCTCTTTTGTGAGAACTTCCCTTTTATTCTTTACTTAAAAAACTTTTAGTATTAATTTTACGAGCATATAAAAGTTAAGGTTATGATTTTTTTGATAATTTTGATTCTACCGATAGGTTGTGATTATAGTTAAATTTTTATTTCTATGGTTTACTTGTTTTTAAGTTAATTCGTATCAACTTCAAAACAACCATGAATGTACAAACTTTATTTAACTTTAAGTAATTATTAATTTATTTATATTGTTGAGACACTCAAAACATTTATCAACATGTTAAATTCATTAGTAATTACTAATTTTGACTTGCATTTAATTAGTTTTTACTTTTGGTATTTCATAGGGAAGAAGAAAATAATTAACTATAGGTTATTATAGATTATACATTGATACAAAACATTTTAATATAATTTTATATGAAGTTGTGAAGCATTCACATAGCGACAATTGCAATCCACATCGCAAAATCTGTAACATCCATAACAGGAAAAATCTTACCGCGACTGCTATTGTGACCGTAATTTAAAACCTTGAGTGTCTTGTTTATCTCCTTAAATAGATCTTCAAAATAAGCTTGGAAGAGGATATTGCAGATGGACAGGTTACATGTTAAAAAACACAATGCTTGGACAATTATATCTTAAAAAAAGCAATGGACGGTTATTAAAAATTAATAATATCATATACCTGTATGACCCACTTTTGAATGAGAGGATTCCTTGCTTGGAGAAAAAACTGCTTCCTAAAATAGGGCTCATTGGATTCCTCTCCAATGCATGAGAATAAATATTTGAGTTGCTTAGTGATTGATTTTGTCAGAGGAGAAACTCTCATCGGAGTGGCCCTAAATAGTCATAAATAAATACCATTTTTATTCAACATAAGTTTACGTTAATGGCCAGTGCCAGCACGTGTTTATGACAAGATTTATATGTAAAATATTCAATCTTAATTATCGATTACATGTTATACAAGACAACACATTGTCAAAGAAATTTTTGGAATTGGGTGGTGCACTACATCCATCAGCACATTGGACAATTTCAGATTCATCAGCACCACTATGCTTTGCTTTCTCACACTCATTCAAGAATGTATTGAATGCATCTTCAACATATTTAACTGCGTCCGAAACACCCATGTTCTCAGTTAACTTGTCGGGGTATATACTCTTTCTATGATCTCCATTTAGCGTTGCTGCCATTTGTACCAATTCCACTTGAAATTCACTCAACTTGGCCTTTTCATGAGCAGGAGCTTCTCGTAGTTTCACAGGTTCAGGCAATTTCACTGCAAAATTAGCAATTAAACTGTCAAGAATATTAATTAAGGAAACATTAATCTGTCCATTCTATGTGTATATCTCGTAACAAGGTGTACATGTCTAGGTATATACATGAATGAATATTTATTTTAGTAAGGATAACTCTAGTAAAATGGTGTATTGATCCTTGAAACTAAAACTCATAAGTTAGATCATGATTAGACTATCTGATATCACTATAGGGTAATGTAAAATGAATTGCATCGTTTTAATACTACATATAAAAAATAACACATTTGAATGAAGTGGAATGTTAGTCACATTCTTTATTGCAGTATTTCTAAAGCATGTTTTATTATTGATTAAATTCATAGTGTCTTGAAATTGTGCATGTAAAATTACACTCTTAAATTAATGAATCCTATTTATAATTTATAATTTTTAATAAATTTTAATTAATAATAAAAAATTTACTATGAATCAAGTGTACTCTTAATACTCTTCCTTAATGAATCAATGACTAAATTTCATGTGCATAATGTAAAATTTTAAGGACAAATGCATTCTCACACTCAATAAAAGATTTTATTTTTCTTTTATATAAATTACAAAGGAGTAGTTTATTGTGTATCCCATAAGTACATTATGCCAACTACAATTAAATACAATTGCTTGTGAAGTAATTTTGAATGTTTTCAATGTCATAATTACTTTTGCTTTTAATACTTTTTTTATTTTTAACTTATCATATACTCACTATACCAACTACAAAATATTAAAAGTAAACAAAATAAGTGTATGCCAATATAATAATTAACAAGTATCTACCTGCAGGGAGGGAATTCAGGTAACAAGTGAAGATCGAATATAATTTCTTAGGTATATCGAGAGGCAGATAAAAGTTAGACACATAATTTAATAAAAAAAAAAATTAGAAACTTAATAGTAAGCAATACAACAATTAATCTTGGTAGAGACAAAAATGGAAAGGAAAAAGATAGAAATTTGACCTGGACAATCAGTTCGTGGGTTGCTTCTACTTAAAAGACCTTCAAATGTTCCAGCCCATGCATCTCTCTTTGTGAGAAATTCAGGTAAATTGAATATCTTCTTCACAGTTGCTGGTATAGAGGAATGCTCATATTGTGACGTTGGGAATGGTCCAGAAGCTCCGTGTAACACTATACAACATTTTATTGAAATAACACACACTTAATTTTTATGCATATTAAAATGTCCAAGCATCGATAACTCATGTGTTCCTAAATTGTTTCCAAGCGTCTCATCAATAGAAAAAAATGACAAGTGTTTAATAATGAAACAAGTTTGTTTTAAATGACATACAACATTTTTTAAGAATGAAACAGGAAAGAGAACACAATTAGGATAATGGTGATTTAGATCTACAATCAAACTTAAAAGCCTATTTGGATAAGGTTAAAAGTGTTTTTGAAAATTTTTCAACCAAAACAAAGTTTTGTATTTATAATAAAGAAGTTCTTAATCATATTTCAATGTAAATGTTTTTTAATTTGTCATAACCACATCGAAATTGTAATTATAACTACATCAATCATATGTGGTCCTAATTTCTCACAAAGTCAAAGATCACAGTGAAATTGAAATCACACAATCACAACTGCAATTTAGTACCATGATATACATATGCACATGAATACATACCTGTGCCTGGCTCAATCCACGGAGAAACAAAGATGGCTGGAATTCTCACACCAAGTCTATCAAATCGAAACTTAAATGGTTCAGGTCCCTCAATATCATCTGGACTAGGTACTCCTTCTATAGGAGTTGGCACGTGATCATAAAACCCTCCATGCTCATCGTATATGATCACAAACAATATTTCATTCCATTGTGGGCTACCTCTTAGTGATTCATACACTTCTTTAACAAACTTTTGACCTTCTGAAACATCATGAGATGGGTGATCATCATTCGCTGGTATTGATAACAATTCGAAAAATCTTTGTTCAATCACCACGTAGTTTGGTAATTTCCCTTCTTTACAATGCTTCTTGAACAAATCGAATGGAAGGAACTTATCTACGTATTTTAATTTCCTAAGATTCCTGAAAGAGATGTTAGAATAAATTGTCAAGAAAATATATCTGAATAACAAAGTAACACTAATATATAAATAAACACATTTAGTTATTAATACAACTTTAAAAAGCTTAGAGCCTGTATTTATATCGGAATTAGAGTCTATTTTTAAAATTAAGGACCTGTTTTGATACTCATCGGAAATGTTTTTGATAGTTTTTTCACAGAATATAGAGTTCTATTTTATTTTTTAATAAAAAAACTTTCAAAAACTTAAAAAAAAAAAATTCAATAGAGTTTTTAAAAAACACCATTCATTAACTAATTAAAAAATATTCAGTAAAAGTAGAACATTTATTTAACCATGAGTAGATAAAACAGAACTTTCAAATTAAACATCAGATTACAGTATCATCCTAAAATATAACAGATGACAAGGACATTACAGGTAGCAAAAGCAATCAACAACATACTTCAGCAAAAAGTAAAGTAATCAACAATATTAAAAAAAAAATTAATTTATAAAAAAAAAAAAGAGAAGAAATTAACACATACAAGTAATAAGCTAACAAATCTAACAAAATTACACTAGAACAAGAAAATAGTAGTAAGGTAAGTGTGGTAATGGAACCAACCTATAGAAAAGGGTGGCAGGTGGAGACTGATAATAGATCCCAAAACTGAACCCATTTTCATCCAAAGAATCAAATATCGTCTTTTGAGGCAAACCCCCAACAAGCTTATTGGTGTCATTACTACTCAACCCATGTGACGTGGCAGAATGCACATAGAGCCGATTCGGTTGGGTCGAAGCGGGAACCGAAGCGAACCAACCGTCACAAACGGCAAATTCCTTAACTAACTCTTTATAAACCGGAATCAAATCCGGTTTAAACCCGTTCATCACCGTTTCTGTCATCGTTGTCGTTGCATTTTTTTGTAATGGTTGCCTCGCAGCATTTTGAGCGAAGCCTTGCATAGTTGGCGGCAATTTTTTTTCCGCCGAGGTTTCGCTCCAAGGCTCTTCAAAAATTTGCTCATAGATGTCTTGAATTGAGTGTCCCGGGTCCGGATCCACGTAGACCGAGCGGTCAGAGAATTGAACCCGGTTCGAGTTGGGGTTGGATGTGGAAACCGGGTTTGACTCTGAACCGGTGACCCCGTTGATTTCCGGGTTTAGGGACTTCATCCAACCAAGCATGTGGTCGAAGGAACGGTTTTCTTGAACCAAAACGACGACCGTTTTGATGGGGTAGCCAGCGTTGGAGGTGCTGGAATTTGAAGCCATGTTCTCGAGTTTGGGTTAGTTCTCAAATTGAGAATATAGTGTTATGTGTGTGTGTGTGTATATATATATATATATATATACATGCATACAAGCAAATTTGCATTATGAAGTTGTACAGTTGATGAAACAACTTAGAAAGGTGGATAAGCTGATGAGTTAAGAAATGTTACTCACACGTTATCGTTCTTTTATTATAAAGTTAACCTTACGTGTGCTTTATTATATAAAAATAAATTTTCATAGATTATCAAAGTTTATATAAAATTTTAATAATAAGAATTTATTAAAATTAGGTTTAATTATATTTTTAATTCTTTAAATATTACAATTGTGAGATTTTATTTTATTTTATTATATTTTATTAATTGTGCGAATTGAATTTTTTAAATTTATTTTTTCCATTTTTAATCATGTTATTTTTATTTTCATTCCATTCCATATTTAAGTTATTAATTTGTTATAAACAAATGAAAGATTATTCTTTTGTTCTTTATTAATGTAAAAAAAATATCTACAAACATTGTCAACACAACAAGTAAGTTAGTACAGCCAGGACACCTTTTTAAATCAATGTAGTTCAAGTATCTTGAGGTAATAGCTGGCATATTGAATTTATTCATTAATTATCATTTCATATCTAGTTTATCGCATTAGTCAATCCCACTAAATATTGGATAATATTAGGATAGAGGGGCTTGATTATAAGTTAAAAGAAAATCTGAGAAATTTAGTTAATATAAATATAATTAATATTAAAAATTGTAATTTTCATATATCATTAAGGTAAAAAAAATTACATTCTTAATGAATAAAAAGACTGTGTCAAATATAATTTTAAAAAATTAAAATAAAAATCAGAAAATTTAGGTTGGGTGGATAAGAAACACGACCAAAGGCAGAAAGCATTGTGGATGTGGCCACAATTGGTTGTTGAAAGTGATTATCTTATTTCGCTTTAATTATTTGGGTTTTGATTTGGGAAGTACAGGTGATGATGGCAGAGTGAGTTGGCAAGCAAGTGGCAACTTCACAATGATATTATTATTGAAAAACAATCACGTTCTCCGTTGAATTTTTGGATCATAATCATGTTCACCATTGATTCCACTAAGATATTTTCTTTTGTGGTAATAGCATATTTGGATAGTTAGCATATGATCACTCACAGGATTATTCTGTAGGTCTAAATAACAAGCAGCACTTTTATTTAGTCGCACCTAGTAAATTATTCTCTTTGATGTTGAATGTGTAAGGAAAAAACAAATAGTTTGTATTTTGGTTTTAAATATAAATAAGTTTTAACTTATTTTATTTTATTTATTGAAATTATTTTTAAATTATTTCTTATTTAATTGGAGTTTTATTTTTAATAAATTCTTTTATTCTTAATATCAAATTTTAAAGGATAATCCTAACTAACTTTCTTAACAAAAGTAAATTATTATATTTTCCTATATTAAAGATCGGAGGAAATAGTTCTTAGGTATTCGTCCATCTCTTTGAAGAAGATTACCTACCAAATTAGATTTTAATGACACTAAAGAATCCCTTTTGATTTCACATAGATACTGTGTAATATTTGTTTGGATATTTTTATTTTATAAATATTTATAGAGAGAGAAAATAAGAGGTAAAATTAATTGAATTTTTTAAATTAAAATTAATTTATGCATTTAATTTATATAGAAGTTTTTTCATTTAACTTTTGTTAAAAATTGAAGTGTATAAGTTAATTTTAGTTTATGAAAAAAATTGTTAGTGATATTTGGTAAAATTTTGAAGAAATATGATGTCGGGGAATTTCGAAAAAGATCTTGTGTGAAAAGCTATCAAATCTAGATCCTTTAGGACTTGGAAAAACATTTTCACAATCGACTTGGAAATAAAGAGGTTATTGTTCTCGAAAATCATTTTTTTCCAAAATTTGCTTTATGAAAATTATGTTAACACATAACTAAAAATGACTAGGTATTAGAAAAAGCCTAAAAACATTGAGATATTTTTTTATTTTAAGGCTATTTACATGTTTGAAGGAATAATCGAAATTGATGATAGAAGACAATTTTAAACAATTACAAACAATTATTAGAATGAGGCTTCTGAGGACATTAGTCAAAATTGTAGATAAGTGGGTAAGAATCGTTGTACACATGTTGAAATCCTATAATTTGATTGTTAGAGTAGAAAACTACAAATAGAGGATTTTGTAGTCATTTTTTTCTTGGATTTGAAACACTTACACAAATCTTCGTGACACAATCACACTTCACACATCAAAATGACTCCAAGTTTTTTGAGAAAGTGTATGTTCTTCCCCAACTTTCATTTTAATACAATTGTTTTTCGTATCTTTAATTCTACTTTTGCTAACTTTTGTTTTGCCTACAAAAACTTTTTTTTTTCCTATGATCCCTTCTTTTATTTATATCCCTTCCTTTTATGTGTAATTCATTCATCTTTCTATAACTCTTTTATTTTACGATTTTTACTGAACTTGTTTTAAAAAAATACTTTATTGAATATATTTCTTAAAAAAGCCTTATGTTTTGCATACATAATTTTTATTCAATCACAAAATGCACAGTTATTATATGTCTTTGAATTTATTATTTGAACTCTCATTTTAGTATTTGTCTTCTCTTCAAATAATCAATTTTTTTTAATTTCTAAGTCATATGAACTCACAAAGAGTTGCTAGTTCAAATGAAAATAATACATATCCATAAATTTTGTAATTCTAAGCCATATGAACTCACAAGTACTTTATTTGTTGATTTAAGATAATTGTAAAAATTTATTTAAACAAGTTTTTGTAATTTCTTGAAACTTATTTTCAAAATTCCACCGTCAACAACAATTCAATTCATTTTAAAGATAAACATTATCAATTTTGTTTGCTTAAATATGTTTGTGATCGTTATAAAATGAGCAAGACTTGATTTTGGTTCTTGTAAAATCTTTTTTTTATTTTTCATTCTTCTAAATTTTGAAATCACTATTTTATGTGAACATCAAGGTCCAAGCCGATGACCAAAAAGCCCAAACCCAAGCCCAAGATCTCATTCAAGACTTAGGTGGGCCAATAACTAGAGAAAGACTTAAGAAGGTCCAAAAAGCATTGCAACATAAGGTGACTCATCTATTGGAGACCCAACATGTATTAAAGACTAGACTAATCATGTACTTAACCTCGTTGGATTGAGAGGAAAGTGTAGGCCCAATTCTTAGACTAAGACTTAGTATTTAAGTGTTTTGTAAAATTGTGTGTATAAAAAACACAATAATAAACTACATGTAGCAAGTATTAAACCCTACATCTTAAGTTTAGATTGCACACATTAAACCACTGGGGAAAATTGTAACATCCCATTTTTCCAAATGAATAAAAATATTATTATTTCAATGTAAATAAAGTAATTAGATACCTAATAGAAAAATAGTTATTAAATTAAGATAATGTTAGCAATAAAACCTAGAATAAACTTTAAATAAATAAAAATATGTAAAAATGAGAAATTAAAAACTTGAATGTTTAGAAAAT
>JAMLFT010007454.1:0-14782 GCA_026544285.1 Pachyrhizus erosus | reverse complement strand
ACCCACTACTCTCTACATAGTGGGTTAGTGCATAATTTTAGGAAACCACCCACTACTCTTTGCATAAAGTTAGTGGGTGTAAATTTTGTTTCTTTTTGTTTTTTGTTTTGAGTTTGTATGGTTATATATAGCCTAAATTGCATCTTTGAATTGAACAACACATTGAGGTACATCAAATAGAAAAATCCTACTATTGTGTTCAACACAAAAAAATCTAACTTTGATTGAGTTTGGTTTTATATTTTCTTTCTTATTTGTAAAAGTGGAGATAAGTTGAGTTTATGTAACGTCATATAAAGAATAAGAAATTCCTTATACTAAATACCACCTTCGAAATGTAATTATCTGTCCCATAATCTAAAAACTCTTAAAATATTTTGAATTGATCTCTCTCAGTTCTGATTCAAAACTCATACCGTCATTAGTGGGAGCAGAGTAACTAAACAAAACCCTTATAATTACTATATGGATGCCTTTACAAGCGATGTGACATTATTCTTTTTAAGTGACTGTTAATGACGGAATTTGAAAATGAGTGAAAGTAACTGTAAAAGTCAAAAAAACATTTCGACATACAAACATTAAAGGAAGCAAAACATACCTGTCTTAACGGTGAGCACCAACCAACCATGTTTTCAGTATCACAAAATGGAAGTGAGTCTTAGGTCATAGCCATGTGGCCCTAACCAACTTTGGTGCTTTAACTTAACTCATCTCTAGACAAACACAATCATGTTTCTTTCTAATAAGGAAGTTTCTTAGCTATAAATATAAGATAGATAAAGAGAAAAAATTGAGATGTAATAAATAAAATATTTAAAAGAAATAATAAAAAACTGATATTATATAAATTATTATAGTTGTATGTGTATTGTATCTCTAAACATAATACTTTAAAATTATTAATTAATAAGATCTAATTTTAAGTTTTTAAAATATGTTATTAGGAGTTTAATTTTTTTATCATGAAGAAGATTTTGTTGAGACACAATTCACTTCCATAAATTCTACGTCTCAAAACAATTTATATGAGGTTTCAGATGCGTATTGAGTAGTCTGAATCCAAGGCTGTAGGGCCCAGTTGTTGGGCGTCATCCCAATTGGACCTTAAGCTTCTCTTTTGGGCCAGTCCGGAACAGATACCGAAGTTTTACTTTTGTATTACTATTATTTGAATTTAAATTTATAGATGATAAAATAAATAAAATTAAAGATTTATCAAATAAATATATAATTATTTAAATCTACATGAGTGGTAATTTTTACTTTTCAAATGGTAGTTTTGCCACGAATGTAAGGGCAAGAATAAGTCAGATAACATGTTAAAATTTATTGCCTAATCCGCATCAGGATTTAGTAAGGAACAGATTTTTTTATTAAATAACTTAGACGAATAATTTTTTAAACATATATTATTTAATTAAAATATAAAATTTAAATTTAATAAAAAAAACCTTTATAAATAATTTTGGAGTTATTGTTGTTTTTGTTATATTATTTTTTAAAATATAATATTGGAAAACTGTATACTTAATTGAAATGTTTAGGCTTGTTTACTTACTGTTGATTAAAAATAATTTAAATATTTAAAAGTAGATAAATTTTTAAGTCAAACTACACTTAAAAGAAGAAAGACTTTGTAAAAACATCAATTTCAACTCACGATAAAGAATTTGTAGAATATGTATCAGCTACTATTAGCTTTGTTTTAACATTCTCCATTGTTTCATTATGGCATTGTCCATCTTGATTCTCTCTACCATGGGTCAAAATTTTCATGATTTCCTCCACCCACCCAAATCTATCATTGATATTTTATTAAACCTAGGTGTTTTACATAAATGATATTTAAATCATAATTTTTTTTATTCTTGTATTAATTTCTTAATATTTAAAATAGTACATTTACATCCTTTATATATTATACTAATTTTTTCTTTAATATTTAAATACATTGAAATCCTTTATATACTATATTGACTTCTTTTAAAAGAAAGATTAATGTAAACCTTAAAAAATGAGTATTATGTGTTCAAAAAATGTTAATTTAATTTATTCTGTTATATCTGTACTTATTATTCATCTCCTATTTTTTATGTCTACACTACTCTACTGTTTTATTTCAATTTTTTGAACTTCAAGTCCAAAAGCTAATCCATTTTTTATCTAGATTTTTTTCTAGATTCGTACATGGTCATGTTTCCTGCTAGAGAAGTTTGGCAACTATCTTAAGCTCCTTTCAATATTAAGTTCTTATTGCTTATAATCTAAGGGTCTCCTTTTTTTTAGTTTATTAAACCAAAGGTCTCTTTAAATAAATAACATAGGTCCATCAATATTTCGCAATCACATTTAATTTTTTTTTAAGTTGTTAGTATGATATTATTTTAAAATTTTAATGACACATAGTATATCGATTAGGCATTAAAGATATAATATTAGATTATATATCTTTAAAAAATTTTCCTTAGACATCAAGAATTCTAAACACGGCTCAGGATCCGTAACAGCTAAATTCCAAAAGCAAAAAAAGAAATCAATTATAAAACTAAGTTCTTGAATTGTAAAATATTTTAGGATTTAAAAAAAAATTCAGGTGTACAAAATGTAAATTTTTTTTTTTTTGTCAAAACAAATGGTTTTTGTAAGTAAGAAAAAAGTAATTCATGAAAAATAGAGAATGGCCGAACCACTTTAAGGGTCCAACAGAATGGTAGTTATGAAGAAATTTGTATTGAGTTACTTAAAAACTGTCAAAAGAATGTGTCATTTTTTCCTCTACAAGTGCACGACCACCACAAGATTAGAAGTCAACGAGTTTACATTTAGTTGTTTAAAGAAAATTTAAAGGGGAAAAAAACTTAAACCTAAGTCCTTAACATAAATATTACAAAAAAGCAGTAATTACGAGAGAATAATACTGAGTAAGAGAATTTTTAGAATCAAAGACCTAATGTAAAATGGATTTTAGAAAGGGAACAAAAAACAAAAATAATAAAGACAAGCAGGACGAAGTGAAATAGAAATTTAATTGAATATTATGTTGAAAACATATTTAGATGATAAAGCATCATTAGTGATCAGTAAGGTCGTAGATGGGCAAAGTTTATAGTGATCAGTGAAGGAAGTACACTGGGAAAAAAGGGGTGATTTTATTGGATGTCTATATGTTAAGTCAACTAGTAAAAACAAAGGAGTCCAGTTTCAAGTATATCTGCATATACCTTAACATGCAGAATTTTTACGAAAACCTTCGGATGCCTGAAGCAATTGTTCACATTACCTTTTTTACCTCTAAAAGTAAGGCATTGATGAATGAAAGGCAAAGTAGAACCAAAAACTAGGCTTCTTAATCAGAGAAAAATATATTGTGAATAAATTTTAAGAGTGAGAAAAATACACCTTGTTAAGTATAATCTCTTTTGCAAAAAATGTTAGTTAACACTTAAGGAAAGAAAAGAAAAATAATATATATATAATAAGTGATACGATGTAATAAAAAGATAGAAAAAAAATAATTAGTGTTTATTAGGTATTTAAAGAATATATTTTGTTGAAAAATCATTGCACAATCTCTATAACACTCGTATTACAGAATTATAGAAATCACACTCTGCACATTTTGTAACAAATGTTTGAATACAAATGGGTCTCAATGAACAACATTGAGTGTGTTTGAACAGCAGTTCTCACATTTTTCAATTCATCCAAACCAAGAAGCTTCTCTCTCGGTGGATTGAAATTAACAAAGGTTTGAGGTGCTAAGATGTAAATTCAATGCACCCAAGCGAAACATGAAGGACAATTAACCAGAAGAAAAGCCATTGCTTTAATTTTAATTTCGCTTGTTAGGATCAACAATATGAATATTTAACAAAATATTAAAACAAGATAAATTATTAAAAAAATATTTCCATACAAAATTCTTGAAAGTTATAAAAATTTCATTTTCATATATTATTAATATAAAAAATAAATTACACTGAAAATTAATTAAAAATCACATTAATTATAAAATTTTAATTATGATAAATATAAACAATTTTTAGTTACATGATACTTTATAATTTATAATCAAACAACTGTAAAACCTTAACACAATTTGTCTTTTAATACTTCTTTTTAAATAATTTAAAATATTTAGCAAATTTACTTAATTTTTATATCATATCATGAAAACTAAAAAGTTTAACTCAATAAGTTACACGGGTACGTAAATTGTTATAACGTTCTTATATTCTTATGGATAAAAAAATATCATATAGATAAAAACATTACTTAAGTGTATATATGGAAATATAAACCTATTAAATTTATCATTGATTAATAGTTTAAATCATTATAAAAGCAAATTATGAAGCTAAAATCTACAATCATTAAAAAAATCTCACTTTTGGAAAACTAGCTTCGTCCACAAAACCAGGCAGTCCTTGAAAGGGTATGATTTCAGGACAGTAGTAAAATAATTCTGAATGTTCCTTATTATTGAATACCTTTCGTTCAAAATATTTAAATACATTTTTTTCTCAATACTTTATACAATATCTAGGATGATGTTTTCATGTTGCTAGCTGTCTATCTTTATTCGTCCCATCATTTATTAATTTTACATTTTCCTCTCTTTTCTATATAATTTGTTGCACGAGTTGTTGTAAGAAGAAAATCTCAATATAAAATAGCATTTGGCAGGAGGGCAAAACAAAAGAATCGGTTTGTTTTGCTCTATTTTCTCTGGCTCAACAATTTGATGAAACTAGAATCAGTAGAATGTGTATCATCTTTTAGCCATATTTCCTGATGTCTTATATTTTAAAATGAATCAAACACAACAATATCTGCAACGTATTGTTTCATTATATCCTTTTACCAAAGGCTACCTTATAACGGTTGAGCGCTAGACAAAATTAAATAATGGTAATATTTTATTGGGTTTATAACCAAAACCAGTATACTTAGCATGATGGTCTACTTTCATCGACATACTTAGCATGCATAAGCATGTTAGTTAACTAGATATGACAAGCTACTTAAATACACCAATGGCCAGAATAAAATGGACTGCATAAACTAATAACAATTTCTCTCAAATACCACTAATTATTTCAAAGAAACCTATAAAATTGCTAGTAGACACCAAGTTTAGGACCAAAGGTAGCCACAAAAATGTAATGCTGAAATCTTTATGTCAATAAAATTAGCCTCCATCAATAATCATTCCCATGAAAGCAAGCTCAAAGGAGCACGCACAGAGGAAACAAGCACTTGTACACTATATCTTCATCTAGCAACATGAAAACATTATCCTAGAAATAAAAAGGTACTACCTTACAAATGAAGAATTGATGAACCAATTCTTAAACTTCATCCACTTAAACTGTACATCCTCTTAAGAATATTCCAATTAAAGGCACATTGACAAAACTCATCAAAACATTCTCAAATGCTTACTAAACATATTCAACCCTTTTCCTTAAAACTTTGAGAAAGCTGAAGAGGCCATTATATTTCCTAGAAATATTGGTGCATACTACGTAAGTAATGTTGAAGTATGATGCAAATTAATTGAAAACTACAAAATCATAAGTGAGGCTTTGTAATTTCTAATAAATTTCACTCAAAAGGAGAAGAAAAGTATGCTCAACATAGTGTATTAGTTGGTGTGTTACTAATATTTCTAACTTACAAAACTAACATCTCTCTATTTCTTGCATATCTTAAAAAGTATGGTTTGCTAGAGACAACTCTATCAAAAATAGAAGGCTGAACTCTGTAAAATTGTCCTAAACCTTTAGTTGTAAAAAGAGAAAATGTGAGAAGAAACAACACACATTCTGGATAAGAAAATTATACATGAGATGTGGGAATATATTCCAAACTCCAAGCACATTTACAACAGCACAAGAAGCCTGACTAACTCCAACAAATCTTTAATTTGAGCATTATTTTCATTATTGAACCCCTCAAGGCTAATGAATACAACCAAGGAGGATAGCAATGCTCATATGTGAAAAAGCATGTGCTAGAATGAATCTTCTCTCCGCCAAACCATTCCTGTGAGAAAATTGTAGGCTTGTGTATTAAGTGTAGTCTTTATACCACTTAAATTTGAAGAAATAGTCACTTATTTTTTTAAAAACTATAAGAGAAAATTTATAATAATGAACAATGATTTTTTTCATAATAAACTGAACTAAACACACAACACATAAAAATGGATTTTATAAATAGGTAAAGATATTTGAACACCGTACATTGTATAAGTCTAGATACATTGACGCACCATCAAAGAAGATGCAAATGTGAAATGTACGATTGGCACTTGATGCACAACGATTGTACCAATCATTTCATTCCTTGACCAACATAACAATGAGTCAATGGATGTGAAAACAATATCGTCACCCTCAGACACGAGAAAGTCATCTATGAACAACCAACTCGCTGTAAAGATGACTTAGGTTTTAGAACTTGCAGCAAATAGAAAAACCAATCGACAAATTAAAAGAAACAAACAAATACATAAAAAGAAACGGAAAATATTTGAGCGCAAAGATTCTGAAATGAACCCTAATTCTTTGTTTTCGCAGTGCAAATTAACAACACACTGCCGATTTGCAGAGCGTAATTCTTTGACCGAAGAACGAGGGAACATTATCAAACATAATGTGGACAATTTGAATTAACAAAAGAATAGAAGCAACAAAATTACTGAGAAGGGAGAAGAAGAATCCATCACCGTGGTCATTTGGAGTGATGAGAAATGGAGAATCTTCCCCTTGCGATGAAGGGGGTTTTATCTCGTTATATATAGTGAGTGCGATCGTAAACCCTAGGAGGGTGTCAAAGTTGCCGTTAAAAAAAACTTTTTCAAATATTAAAATCATTTTATATTTCTAATACTTTTTAATTATTTCGTTAATATAGTTTTAATATTTCCCTCATCATTTTTTATTTACTTTAAAAAATAACACAAAGTAAAGAAAATGTAATTAATATTCTTATTTATATTAAGATTGTTGATAACTTCATAATATGTCTGACTAATTAGTGTCTTCAATATACTAGTTAAAATAATAATAATAATAAAAGAGATCATTTAGCCTATTTGTGATGAATTAGAAAAATATTTAAAATTAAGCAAAAACATAATTAAGAATATAATAATTATTTTATTTTGAACTATTAAAAGATAAATAAATAAAAACAACATTTTTAGATAAACAAATAAAAATAATAAAATTGGTATAAATAATCATACATATACAAAAAAAATCCAAAACTTATCTTTTTTATAGATTTGCCAAAAATTATTAACATGCACAAATTCAATATATTTTTCATATAAAAGTTATGACCAAGATCTTTGTAAACTTAAACCAAAGCATTACATAATAATTATTAACAAATCACTATCAAACGTGTACATTAACCAAAAGATAATCTTTAAAATCTACAATAGTTTTACGTAACTCGAGTAAAATAGTTAAATAATATATATAATCTCTAACAAAAAACATTATCCAAAAATCATTTATGATTTCATGGGTAAGTTAAAAATTTTGAATACAAAGTAAGGACATAATGTGATTAATTTAAAGAACAAGCTCAAAAATTAATTATATCAGCGAAAGGTATTTAGTATCATAAATTAATATTCTATCAATTTCAATTATTTTTATACTATTCTGTTTTCTTTTTCAAAGAAAAAAAATACTTACAAATATTTAAGAATACGCACATTACAGGATAGTACAAACAAAAAAGTAACCACGTGGCAATACAATCAATTTAAAAGGGAAATAAGGGAGCTATGGTGGGCATAAGAGTCGAATTGGGCCTAGTAAAAGTTGCTCTCCATTGGTATTAATAACAAAGCCTTAGCATTTGTACCCAGGCTAGTGTTTAAGCCCAAAAGGAAATCAACTCAAGCAACAACTGAAGTCAGACATCACACATTACAGGGTTTAGGAGAATCAGAAAATTCAGGTTGAACAGAAGTAGCCAGCTCCAGCAGATGTCAAGCAGTTTTCTGGTAGAATGTGGTAGCCAGTTGACACAAGAATTTCCCTACCTTTTGTTTTTTAAAGAAGAATTTACCTACCTAGGGTAACCAGCATTCTATTTAGTATATGCTAAAATAATTAAAATAATGACATGAAGTGTCAGAATTCACATCATTTTTTTTCTACTCAAAATCCACTTTTTTCCCCTTCTGTTTATTTCAGTTTTTATCTATTTCCTTACTGAATTTGCAAAGAACAGAGATAATTAAATAACATGTGAATAAAATGCACCTCATGTAGAAGGGAAACCAACACAACCCGTAAGGTAACATAAATATTAAACTCTCTCATATTCAAATATAAACAAAAATAACTAATTTTACATTAATTAAAAAAATCAGTTATCATTTAATATTATTAACCTCAACTAAATAAATAAATAAAAATTAAAATATCCATCATTAAACTTATTATTGTGAATAATAAAGAATCACTCAAAATATAATTACAATTAAATGAAGTGTTTTAAAAATGATATCACTAAATGGGATAAAATTAATTACATTTGTTTATATTTAAATTCACCTTACATAACAATGTTTTTCTTATGAGTCTATAGTATTAATGCCTAAATCTCATTAGCACCACCCGCTTTGGAAAGAAACAATTAATGCAGAATCACCATCCAGTGATACTTATGCTATAATGGTTATTTTTTTCCAATATATATATATATATTCATTTCATTATATGATTACATAAGAAGAGAGATGAAAGATGGACCTCATAGTGTAATCAAATTGATTATTGAAATCCTAATACAAAATTGAATTGCTCAAATGTTCATACAGTCCTAAGATCCAAAGATGAAGAAAATGTTTCTTTTATGCTATCTTCTATATATGTACATAAAAAGGAGCAAATTCTAGAAGTCCGAATGATATACACAAACTAGACTCGAGTGTGTTATGGGGGTGCGGCAAAGAGGGCACTCTGGCTTTTCGTTGCACCATTCCGTTATACAGTTCCTACATGGATCACATCAAACAAAAAATGAAACAGAGAAAGAATTAAGAATGCACGAAGGCAAAGTGTACATGAACAGCAGTAAGAATGCACTGAGACAATACCAGCAGAATACATGACCACAGGAAGTAGCAGTTGGGTGTTGACGGTTACTCAGGCAAAGTGTGCATTTGCTAACCCCACTAGTGGCATGATACTGCAAATAGAAAATGGATTCATCAAAACACACTTAATGCTCTTGAGAAGACATGATGAAACAACCTAATTCTCTCGAGGCTTTTAATTTTAATTCTGTCATGGTAAATCAACTCTTTTCTCGATAAACAATAGGCTTCCTGTGAAGCTCTTTAGATCTTGACATTTGTCAATGAACATAATTAAGTATGTTTTTTACCAACAAAATTCAACCAAAGGTAAACCACCCATAGTGACCATAATCAAAGCACTGAAAGTGGCAAACTCACAAGCATTGTAATCACAAAAACCAGATTATACAAATTAAACTCATTACGGAACAAGACTAGTTGAAACATATCTACATAATCGAACTATACACTTCATTTTGTTATTTCGACCTTCTTTATAGGCTTTTGCTTATCAGTATCATAACGGTACTGATAAAGAAACATTTAGTACTTTCCATTAAATGCTTCCAACTACTTAAAAAAAAATTGCTTGCAACACACTTTCTAATACTCTTTTGAACACACTCTCTCCTATTGCTTAAAATTTATTGGAAATCACATATTTTGGTGAATCTCATTTCTCATATAATAAATCTTTTTTCTAATTTTGTAGTTTTAAATAAATATTAACTAATAGTAAAATGTGTGTAAGAGAGTATGTGGCTAGTACTTCTCTACTTTGAAAAGTAAGTATTAAATGAGTCTTGTGCTCTCAAATCTCAACAAAAGAAATGTTGAATTTTTATTTCATATTTTCACTAAAAAAAAAAATATTTCATATCCGTTTAAAAAAATGATCCTCAGATTTCATAACTTATCCTTTTGGTTCTATGCCTAAACATCTGCATCCCAAAACCAGCACAATTTCTAATACACTCTTTACTATTAGTTAAAATTTATTGAAAATCACATTTTTTGATGAATCTCACTTCTCATGTAATGAATCTCCCTCCTAATTTTGTAGTATTAAATAAATTTTAACTAATAATAAAATGCGTTAGAGTGTGTTGTCAGTACTTCTCTACTTTGAAAAGTAAGCATTAAATGAGTGTTGTGCTCTCAAATCCCAACAAAAGAAATGTCGAATTTCTATTTAATACTTTTCACTAAAAAAAAATTTCATATCCGTTTAAAAAAGTTGTCCTCAGATTTCAAAACATATCCTTTTGGTTCTATGCCTAAACATCTGCATTTCAAAACAGAACAAATATATGCAACTGCCTAAATTAAAAGCGTGTCTATTCTATCTCACTGCAGAACCAGAATTTTCCAATTAACATATTACACACCTGGTCACCTTTAATTTAACCTCACTCAAAGCAACAAGCATGCACTAAAATATTGTCAATTAAAAAAGAGGTGTTGGGGCAGGGGATAATCTGATGAGAGGAAAATTGAACCTCAGAAGATGAAGAATCAGAGACCCAACTTCCTTTGTCAATATCTGGAGTTGCCAGAGTACCCTCTTCATTTAAAACAGGCAAACCATGCCCTGTAATACATGATGGGGGGAATCAGGCTATGAAAAAAACTAACTGAAAAGGCAGAAAAATTAAAAAATGAACAAAGCACATTGGTAGATAATAACTGAATAAATCATCATCAATAACCTGCTGATCTGTCGTGGGTTGCAAAGGATGCTTGATGAACTGAACCAGCAATAGAAGTAAAATTTCTTCGACGCAGCCCTTCAGCAGCTATTATACAAAGTTGAATCAACAGAAATACTCCTAGTATTTGGTATCTGCAAAGAAGCAAAATTATAGAGAAGTGCTGTAAATCTAAAATCTCAAGAGAAGAAGCATGGTTACTAAAATGACTGATAAGAAAATACGAAATGATAGAGAAATTAAGGCCGGTGGAATTAAATGAAGGTAACTTCCAACTACAAAAGGCCACATTATGCTTAATAAGAAAGTAAATTGAGTTAACAACACAAACTGTCATTTGCATGACAGACCATTTACAAAGCAATATCAGGGGGTCACCTAACCCAATATTTACTACATGAGAACAAGGACAAAATTAAAATTATATTAAAAAAATAAAAGTCACAATAGATAACTGTTATGGTCATACTATGTTATATGAAGCAAATGCAAGAGGAAAAATTCCCAAATTGCAAGCATATTTTTCAAATCTTAAAATTTCAAAAGACAATACCTGGGTCTTTGATTTGATGCTTTTCCAATAAATACATAACGAATGCCTGCAGCACGTTTGGATATATGATAATAGAGGCCTGCAAAATGAAATAATGGCAAGATTTAGAGAACTTGTTTTTACTCATTTCAGAACTTCCATGAGCCATCAAGTAAATAATCACCTTCGAAGTAGAATAACATGAGGTTAGCACGAAGAACTAACTGCAACAACTCGCGAACAAAAGGGAGCATCTGGTGGCGGGGCATAAAAACTAGATTCAGTGGAAAAAACACAAAGAATTGCCTTTAACAAAGCCAAATTAAAAACAATCAGATCGCTACAAAAACAGCTACAAAAGGGATGGGACAAAAACTGCGTCCCATAGCAGGAGTGGCCAATTACAAATATAACCTAACTCTTAAGTTCCCTGATAATTTAAAAGAACCAACAGTATCTGCTTGTAATAAAAATTATCATGTGTTCCCAAAGGAGAATATATTGACTTCAAGATCCATGTTGAACGAGTAAAATATCTGCAGGGATAAATTAACATACCGTAGGCCATCTCTGAACCAAATGCAACCAAAATGCACTCATTTTCCCCTTCAACCTTGACAGAGTAGTAACAGATTGTCCCAACGAGGATGAAGGACTGGCACTAGAAATCTGAGAACTATCGCTCCTGTGGACATTTTCACCAAAACCCTCAGCAGACTCTGAGTCAGCAAGGACAATACCTCGTGAAGCAATTCTAGAACTGAAGAATTAACAAACAGTCAAGACGTCATAAAATTTGACAAACACAGCTCAATCACACTGATAATTGGAAGAACACAAAGAGCCAAAAAAAAAAGTAAAAATTAAATTAAATAGACAATAATCAACCTAATTCGTTCTGCAATATAAGGAATAGCTGTCTGATAAACAATGAAAAGAGTACGCCTCGCAGGGGTAGGAGGAAGTCCATAAGGTCCTGCAACCTAATAAACCGACAAACCACAATCAAATGATATCAGAACAATAGTTCAATTCATCAAATCCAGCACCACAAAACTCAAACCTCCAATTCCAGAATACACCAGTATCAAGGTCTTAAAAGACAATATGCAATCGCAAATAAGGTCGCAACATCAAGGTTTTTGAGATATTCGTAACCGCAATGGTGACTTTATCAGTCATATTGTCCACTTTTTTTTTTTTTTGCAATATACCTAAATTCACAATGAGACGACAACTGCTGCCGCAATTTAAAACCTTGAACAGTGTAGAAAATAGAATGCAAATTGGAAATGCATATCCAATCCTCAACCGAATTTCAAAATTTCAAGTATGAAACCTGAGTGATATCGCAGTATTCCTCTCCAAGGGTTTGTTGTCCCGAGCCAGTTGTGAGAACATAGTAAAGCATTTGCCCTAAAAGTTTCGTCTACGACGGAATCAACACGAAAACGCAGTTACTTACTTCAAGTTCAAAGTGTTAAAACGAAAATCTCCATCTAAACGACAGAGAGGTTACCTCGTTTTGGTAAGCCACCGCAACTCTGGTACCTGCTCCAAGAGTTAAGACAACAGCACAGTACGGTTAATCGAAACATCAGTTGTAATCGGAACCATTACATTAACCGAAGAAAGAAAGAAAGAGAGAGAGAGAGAGAGAGAGAGAGAGAGAGGAACCAAAGAGTTGGCGAAATGCGTCGCGACAGGCTTCGTAAACGAAAGAGGCGTATTGATCGTCCTTCTCGGCGGCGCGCATCATTTCCGGCTGAGCAGCCAGAGGGAATCGCCGCGAGTCGGTGGCGGCGGTGCTCGGACCGGCCTCCGCTCCGTCGCCGGAATCTGAGCCATGTCTTCCGAGGTGACCCCACCCCATGTTTTTTTTTTTTTTTCTAACGCTGTTTTAACGTTCTTATCTTCCACTGCTTTGTTTTGTTAAAAACAAACTTAAACTTATACGGCAAAAGAAATAAAAAACTAAAACGCCGTTGCCGGGGATCGAACCCGGGTCACCTGCGTGACAGGCAGGAATACTTACCACTATACTACAACGACTTGTTGAAAATAATTTTACATTTAATTTAAATATATTAAGATATAACAACTACTTGTTGCACTTTCTTCTACCTGGCCGACAAGGAAATTAAACATAATTTTACATTTCTTGTTATTATATAACTAAATAAGTATTGCTAGAGTGTGAGTTTTTTTTTATTCTGATTTAATTGATCCTGGTTCATCAACAGGACCCCATAGGCATTGATTTTCTCTGTAGTTATGCCCTTTCGAGATTTTACTTTCTTCGTCTGTATACATAAAATCTGCATTGGTGTATGTAATTGAAATACAAACAACTAAACTACTCGTCTACTCCATTGAGGAGAAATTTGATAAGAATGAAATAGGAAGTGAATATAATGCCAATAACATTAAAGTTTAAGAACTTATTTGGTTTGAAACAGAAACCATTTGATTTTTTTCACAAATTATTCCAAACATGATACGTTGTTTTCATTTTTAAAATAATTAAAAAAAACAAAATTAAAATAAGAACGCATATTTAGAGTCATTCAAAATTACTAAAAAAATATTCTCAAATCAAACGACCTTAAGATTAAGAAGAAATAAAAGAGGTACAAGAAACTCAAATCCAAGCAAATTCATTCCATTAAAACTTCTATGAAGTTTAAATAAACTAAAAACCCCTACGGCTTAAGTAGTCAACCAAAGTAAGAGGTCAAAGGTATTAATTTATCATTTAATTGCCATTACCTCGTAGATAAATTAAAATGTTAATTACTAATAGATGTTTATAGCTAAAAAAAAAAGTTAAGATTTAATTATTTGTTTAAATTTTATAGTTGCATAAATTTTCTTTTTTATTTTTTACATTTAAAAATTATTTATTTTAATCTCTATACAAATATTTTTAATTTTAATTTAATTTATGTTGTTAAAAACATATTTAACGTTATTATAATAGATTATATGACATTAACATGATGCTGACATAATATTGACATATGGTGCATCTTAAAATTATTTATTTTAATTTTATACAAATAATTGTTTCAGGTTTTAGTCCTTATTAATATTTTTCTCTTTATTTCTTTCTTTTTATTTCTCTCCTCTTCCTTATTTATTTTCTTCTTTTCTTTTTTTTCATCTAACTATTAATTTTCTTGCAAAAATTCAAATGATTGGAATAAAATATCACTATAAGAAAAAATGTGTTTTTGTGATGACAACACTAATCATCAAAAACTTAAAAATTTATTACTAAAGATATATAGTGGTTATTGGCACTAATTGTAACGACTAAAATTTAAACACACATATTATTACAATTATTAAAATATTACATCACACTTAGGATTACAAGTCAAGAGTAAATCTTAGTCTTACAAGATAACTTAAATTCAAAACATA
>JAMLFT010007453.1:0-14785 GCA_026544285.1 Pachyrhizus erosus | reverse complement strand
TTTTCTTATGATTTTGCGACGAGGTTACATTAAATCAAAAGAACATAACTCTGATATATATATATATATATATATATATAAACATAACTGCAAAAAAATAAAATCAAAAGAACATAAAAAAGACATTAATATTTTACGTTGGGTGTCTGTTGGTTTGGAACAACTTAAAAAAAAAAAAAAAACCAATACCTTCTTGATGAAGTTAGTTCTCTCTCCCCCCCTAATCTAATTAAACCAATCTATAATTTATTTTGATTAGTTCAATTTTTTTCTTTCTTAAAATTGAATCAACCAACCTGTAAACACTCAACATTTAGATAAAGTTATGAGTGTATCTGATAAAACTCTAGATTTTTCTCACAACTACTTAACCTTAGTTACAGTGACTATCTTTCACCAACCAGCACGATCCTTGACTACCCCTGTAATATCGGAAAGTACTTTTTGCTAATCTCTTAATCACATTTGACTCAGTCTTCCTTTGTAGCAGTCCGATATAATCCCTAATGGAGCCATAAGCAACTTTTATTATCGAACTAGTGTCAAATTTTCGTTAGTCACTACTAAAATCTCTGTGTTGAACTTTGCATAATTTTATTTTGGCCCATTTAGGTGCCAAATACATAGCTTTAATAAAATGTCCCCTGCAAAATGGGCCTTGATTTGGGCTACCGGAAATCTGTAAAGATCAAAATTAAGCGCTTGATTGTATGCTGCCTAGTGCGATGGCCGATGGCATTTTACAAATCATGGAAAAATAAACAGTATATGTATATTTCCAGAAAAAAAATATTACGAATAAAAGACGCAGAGGGATTGCATATGTATTACTATTACTCCATGTAGATTATGCAGGCATAACATAATATTATGAACACTATGGCCTTGACCAGTAAGAAGTTAGAATAACCTCAATAAACACCTGGTTGACAGTAACCCAGTCGGCATCAAACAATCAATTTCATTAACAATGGAAAAATTACCGGTATTCCTTCCCAACGTAGAGTGCATAAGCACAGTTTTCAAGTTGTGACCGATTCCTATAAGATGGAGAAATATAGTGCATGTGCCATCTACTCCACCAGTGTTGCATTTCTCTGACACATTTTAAACTCAGATTCAAACGTTAATTCTGCTTCCCAGCTCAACCTTTATACAGAACTTGGCACCCTTAAATTGGCCCCCTGCATAAAACTATGATCCTCTGGCTCCTCTTTGCCTCTTCTCTTCCAATGCAGCTGCCTCATTTAACATATCAGCTGCATCCTTGTGCATGTCCAGCTTCGCAAGAGCAACTGATTGCATGTAGAAAGCCGTGGGCCAGTCTGGATAAACACACTGTGCTTGCATTGCATCTCGTAGCGCAGGATCTGGTTGATCACATAACAGATAGCATAGACTGCGCCTTGCAAAAACAGTTGGGGAGACCATCGTTCCCACATCAATGAACTGCGCCAATAACACAAAGCAGAAGTAAGTAAATAATTACCCTGCATATAGCTAAAGCTACAATCATTTCCAATGTCAAACAAGTGCTGAATTGCACCTGGGAATAGTTATCAATGGCTATCTTAAAGTCCTTGTCACGGAATGCATAGTCTCCACGCTTCCTTGCCTCCAGCATATCTCTCATCTGCTGAGTCCACTCTTGGAACGACAACTGAACCAATCCAAATTCAAACCTTATGGCATATCATCCAGCCAAAAGTAGTAAATCTAAAACCCCTGCACTCATAAGTTACCTCGTTAGTGCCTTCATCGTCTCTGTAATGTGTTGCAACCAAGATCTGATGTATTGCAGTTAGGTCCATTCTTGAACAAGCCTCGCCCATTGCCGAAAGAGGACGTTGTGGGGTTGATGGAGCTTCCTCGTGCTTTGGAATTCCAAGCATGATGTGAGATCGAACCTGAAGCACATAATAATAATCAACTAGAATTGTTGCTGCTTTAATCCCATTTATACACTTAAATTGCCATTTAACAACGATATAAAGTCACAGAAGATGTTGGCATTGCTATAGTTCAATATACACCTTAATCCCTTCTCTAGTTTTTTACACTGAGAAATACATGATAAGGAAAGGAAGACAACAAAAATATTTGCATGCACGACAAATTGAAAAAAGTATACAAAAAGCATAGAAGAACTTTGTTTAGTCGTATTCAGTATTTGCATAGAATTAGCTTGGCTTGTGCACTATTTTTATCATACTGCTTAAATGAACACATTCTTGTAAGATATGCTGAATGCAAAGTTAAAATTTATAGATGAATAACTAAATTTTTTCCGATGGCTATATAAAGTTCAAAAGCTTCAATGTACATGCATAAAAATCATATATATATATGTGAAGTGGCTCAAGATTTTTCAAGCTGCAAGTAAATGCAAATTTAAAAGTAACACTGGCTCGGTCATAAAGTCATTCAACCAGGTGTGCGTCATAAGCTCAAACTTTGAAATCATGTGAGTCCAACAACTGGGTCATCCTTATCCAACTGAATGTCTTTATGTTATATATAAATGTAATACAATAAACAGTCTCTAGTCTCTACATAAATAATTTTCATATTTACAAATTACAATGCTTACATAAAGGGCAAGCTTTGATGCAACGGTAAAAATGTTGTCTTACTTGTAAGTCACATTCAAATCCAGGAAACAACCTCTCTCCACTTGCAGGGGTAAGGCTGCATGATACATCTACCCACCCTAGACTCCATTAGGTAGGAGTCTTGTTTACTAGATTGTCTTATATTTAAAATGCTTGAAAAATATGAATTAAGATTTTTTAGTGTTAGAAAGCCACCTTAATTGCAATTACCCTTGGCTTGCCTTAATTGCAGCCTCTTTGGGGCTGAATTAATTGTAGCCCCGAAGGGGTGTGTACATCACCTAGAATTATAGCTTATAAAGCTTGAGTAATACTCAACTTACAAGACAGTTTTGCAAAGTTGAATTAGGCCATAAGCCCAAATTCTAAGATGGTATCAAGTTTATCCTAGATGTGTTGTTGGGTCACCCATACTTCTCTATGCTTTAGATGTTTATTCCTAGGCCTGAGGAAGTGTTCTTATTCTAAGATGGTAACAGTTTATCCTTGATGCACTGTTGAGCCACTTGCATTTTCACGCTCTAGGCCCGTAGCCCTGATCATTAGAATTTGGGGGTTGCCTTAGTTGCAACCTTGAGGTGTGTTTAGTCT
This sequence comes from Pachyrhizus erosus, assembly GCA_026544285.1. Taxonomy (NCBI): domain Eukaryota; kingdom Viridiplantae; phylum Streptophyta; class Magnoliopsida; order Fabales; family Fabaceae; genus Pachyrhizus; species Pachyrhizus erosus. The sequence goes on along the minus strand of JAMLFT010007453.1, from coordinate 11,582 downwards.
CACATCATCCAGAGAGGTGACTTAATACAACTTATAAAGCTTGAACATTCCACATTGGTTTTGTGAGGTTAAGTTAGACCTTAAGCCCAAGTTTTAAGATGTTATAGTCTATCATAGATTTGTTATTAGGTCACCCATATTTGTAGATGGTCTAGATGTATATTCTAAGGCCTAAAGGGATGTAGTTATTGGGTCATGGGTGTGAGGGAGAGTGTTAAGATCTACATCAGCTAGAGATATGACCAATGTAGTTCTTATAAGGCTAGGAATTCACCTTACAAACCAGTTTTTAAAAGTCAGTTTTTTAGAATTGATTTAGACCCTAAGCCCAAATTCTAATATGGTATTGGACTTTATCCTAAATTAATTTTTCGGTCACTTACATAGCCTAGGGCATGAGATGGGTGTTGGAAAGTTGCTTTAATTGCAGTCACCCCTAACCTACCTTAATAGCAACTTCATTGAGAGTTGCCCTAATTGCAATCTTGAGGGTTGTGTTGAGTCCAACATTACCTAGACATGGCGTAAATAGAGCTTATAAAGCTTGAGCAATCCTTAACTTAGAAGTTTGGCTTGTAGGGTAGAATTAGACCCTAATCCTAAATGTTAAGATGGAATTAAAACCTACCCTAAATCTGTTACTGAGCACCTATATCTATCTATGTTCTAAATGTCTATTCCTAGGCATGATGGGGTATTGCCATTGGATCATAGGCACTATGAGTGTGTTAAGATCTCACATCGACTAGAAATAAGGTCAATGTAGTCCTTATGAGACTTGGAAGTCTTTACCTTATAAGATGGTTTTTAAAGTCAATTTTGTAGAGTTAGCCACTTAGTCCCTAAGCCTAAATTCTAAGATAGTAGTAAAGTCTATTCTAAATTCATTGTTGAGTCATTCACATTGCCATACTCCAAGCCCATAGCAATAGGTATGTTGCAAATCTACCTTACTTGCAGTCACTTGTTGCCCACCTTAATTGCAGCCTCTTTGAGACTGCCTTTGTAGCTTTAAAAGGGTGTGTTTCGCCACATGTACCCTAGAGATGTGGCTTAAATAAAGCATATAAAGCTTAAGCAATCCTGACTTGAAAAGCTGATTATGAAGGGTTAAGTTAGACCATAAGTTCAAATTCTAATATGCTATCAATGGTTATCCTAGATCTGTTATTGAGTCACTCGTATTTTTGTCTATACTCTAGATGTCTATTCCTAGGCATTAGGGGTTGTTATTAAGGTCACCCTTTCCTAGGCATGAAGAGGTGTGCTAAGATCTCACATAGACTAGAAATATAGCCAATGCAGTCCTTATAAGGCTTGGACAGTCCTAAGTTACAAGCTGACTTTTTAAAGCTAATTTTGTGGAGTTAAGTTAGGCCCTAAGTCCAAATTCTAAGAATAAGCTATAGATAAGTAGTCTTGACTAAGCCCTTTATAAGATAGCATATGCAAAAAGAACAGACTCTTTAACTACAATTGCTAGATTTTGTGATGTGGTCCTCCTAAGGTTCTTAACACTATGCTCTAAGCCTGTAGCCCTGGGCATGAAAGGAGTGTTGAAAACTCACCTTAATTGTAGTCACCCCTAGCCCACCTTAATTGCAGCCTCATTGGGGTGGTCTTAATTACAACCTTGAAGAGATGTGTTTAGTCTCATATTGCTTAGAGGTACAACTCAAATAAAGCATAAAAATTGAGCAATTCTCACCTTACTAGCCACTATTATGGGATTGAGTTAGGCTCTAAGCCCAAATTTTAAGACAATATTAAAGTCTAGTCTAAACCCATTATTGGATCATTCGTATTTATCTACAATATAAATGTCTATTCGTGGGCATGAAGGGATGTTGTTATTGGGTCATGGGCGCAACAGAGTGCATTAAAATCCCACATAGACCAAAGATATAACCAATGTAGTCCTTATAAAACATGGACAATTGCCATCTTACAAGCTGATTTTTTAGGTCAGTTTTGTGGAATAGAGATAGACCCTAAGCTTAAATTCTAAGATAACATTATAGTTGATACTAGATTTGTGGTCATGCCACCCACGTCACTACTACGCTCCAAGCTTATAGCTTTGAGCATTGGGGTTTTGTAAGAAAGTCGGAGTTGCTATAACTACAACATAAAAGGAGTGTGTTTAGGCAAACATCACCTAGAGATATGACTTAAATAGAGCATATAAAGCTTAAGCAATCCTCACCTTACAAGTCACTTTGTAGGATTGAATTAGACTCTTAGGTTCAAATTCTAATATTGTATGAAAACTTATTCTAGATCTATTATCCTAGATTTATTATTGGACAACCCATATTTGTTTAAGCTCTAGATGTTTATTCCTAGGTGATAGAGGATGTTGTTATTGGGTTGTGGATGCAAAGGATTTGTTAAGATCTCACATCAACTAAAGATATGACCAATGTAGTTCTTATAAGGCTTAGACAATCCTACCCTATAAGTTGATTTTTTTAAAACCACTTTTGTAGGGTAGAGGTTGGCTAAGCCCAAATTCTAAGATGGTAACAAAGCCTATTCAAAATTCATTGTTGGGCCACTTAATTGCAACACTCTAGGCTCATAGCCCTAGGTGTGACTATGAGAGTTTGTGTTGAGAAGTACCTTAATTGCGGTCAACCCTAGCTCGCCTTAATGCGACCTCACTGGGGCTACCTTAATTGCAATCTTGACACAGTGTGTTTAGTCCCACATCACCTAGGGATGTGACTTAATTAGAACTTACAACAAGTAATCTTCACCTTACAAGTCAATCTTGTAAGGTTGAGTTAGACCATAAATCTAAATTCTAATATAGTATCAAGGCCTATAAATTTGTTATTGGGTCACCCATATTTATCTACGCTCTAGATGCCTATTCCTAGGCACAAGGGAGTGTGTTAAGATCTCACATTAAATAGTGGTATGACAAATGTAGTCTTTCTAGGGCTTTGACAATCTTCAACTTACAAGCCACTTTAATGCCAATTATGTGGCGCTATATTAGGCCTTAATCCCAAATTCTACGAACTAGCTATAGCTAAAAATAAAGTCTTGACTAAACTCTTTAAGATATAGATGTATGCAAAGAACAGGTTTCTTGAAGGTCTGTCTATATTTCTAGGCAATATCACATTAGGAAAATTACTAAAATTTCTTCTATCCTTTAAAAGTAATAAATTAACAGTAGTACATCCAAGATTTACTTTTGGATGAATGAAGTTTCTTAATATAACTCTGAAACAAGGACCAAACCAGCAATGACTTCACAAGTCAGCTAGAACCATAAACTAATTACTTTGGCTGTTTGAGAATTTTATATATGAAACATCTATAACCTTACCATATTATATCATCTTGAGCAAGTGGAAAAGTTTATGGCCTAAAAAAACCCTAACAGAATAAAAATGAACTTTTGCAAATCACCCAGGTTCAACTACATTTTCTCCAAACACAATGTAAAATGTTTCAGCCTAATATTTGAATTACCACGTTTTATGTAATTTTGATGATGGTGAGCTAAGCGACACAAACCATGTAGATTCCAATTTTCAACAAGTGATCAAAGAAACAAATATTAAATATAAAAAGTCATGGAATTTGAATATTATACATTAAGAAACTTTTAACATCCAACATGAAGCCTTATTCGGGTTATAATGGAATATTTGATAGGGCTGTTGAAACAACAATGTTTCAGTAAATAATATGTTCAATATTAAATTAGAGAAGGGATCTGTACATCGGGTTTTGTATGCAATGGGGCAAGTGTTGTGACCAAATCCTTTGTATCAGGCCGCTCCCTTGGTTCATATTGCAAACATTTAGAGGCAAGATTAACAACTACTGTTGCCTCTTCTGTTGAAAACTTTCCCTCCAAATGTGAATCCATTAAGAGCATATTGTTTTTCCCCTGTATCATATCAAGTGCCTGCAAACAGAATCAGATAACTCCATATGGCAGCAACCAAAAAAGATAATTGAACAAGTCAGCATATGGAAAATGCATTGATGTTAAACTCAAATGCCTATCATAGCATCTATAACTTCCATTATTAACTATACAATCAAGAAGAAAGATTTCCATACCTTAAAGTTGTCACTCGTGCAAGTTCATGTTTCATTTATTGAACAATAATGTAATATCATTTAAGGTAGAGATACCACTTTGATGCCACAAAATAAATACAGTCATAACAAGCACTTGCAGACACAATAATAGTCAAGATCTATAGGAAAAACACTGAAAGTAAGAATTACATGTTTAAGATTAAAAAGCCTCAATTAGAAACATAGAGGCATTTACAGCTTTTAGTGATATGAAGAATGACCAGACAAAAAAACATGTGGCAACAAACAAGTCAGTATGATGAAGTGGTAGTGAAAAAGGCAAGTTGATTCAGGGTAGGGAGGTTGAATGAATTATTTATCCTGTGTTGGGTAGTAAAGCAGGCTTAATGAAAGAATATGCCAGTGAAATTCAAGTAAATGTGTGTGTGTGTAAAGAGGCAAGAATTGGTTGTGAAGGTATTTAGCTAGGACAAGAAATACTGGCAAGTGAATGAAGAAGGGAGATAAAGGATAGAAGGCAGTTACATGACTGGGAGGGATGTGCTTGCCACTGAGGAGGTCTAGAAGAACGGTTCCAAAGCTGTAAATGACACTTTCGGGGGTGACCCTTCCTGGAACAAAAAAAATAAAAGGAAGCATTGGCATAGCATGGAGAGAAAGGAAATGAGTGAAGTAAAAGGTGAGAAAGTTACCGTTTCTTAAATATTCAGGAGGGGTGTAAGCAAGATTGGTGCTATAACTCTTGCCATCTCTGCTGTTCTTCATGAAACCAAAACAAGAGAGACGAGGATCACCTTCCTGGTCGAAGAGAACACGGTAGGCATTCAAGTCGTGGTACAAGGGCCGACCCTCAGAACTGCAATAATGCAAAGCCTGTGCGATGTATAGAGCTACTCGCAAGCGCATGGCCCATTCAATGGTCTGAGTTTCCCCTGAAGGAAGGAGAATAAGTTAGATAAAAAGGAAACAAAAAGGAAAGCCAGTTCAGAAGAAGATAAATAAATTACAATGGAAGAGATGCTTGGCCAGAGTGTCATTAGGCATGTACTCAGCAACCAGGAGTCTCTCATCGCCGTCGCAGCAGTAGCCGATCAAATTAGCAAGCCTTGGATGGCGCAACTTGCCAACGCCGGAAGCCTCTTCAACGAATTGCTTGGGATCCGGCCAAGCAGCCTTGCTGAACTTCTTAACAGCAATCCAACGGCTATGGTTCTGAAGCCTACCCTTGTAAACAAGGTTGGGTGCTTTCTCACCACTCTCAGACACGATATAATCCGAACTGAAATTGTTAGTTGCCCCTTTAAGCTCTGCCAACGAGAACTCCGAGAAGGTGAAATCCTCACCATCTTCCTCTTCTTCTGCATCCTTCTCCCTCTCCCTCTCCCTCTCCCTCTGTTGGTTACCGTATGCTTGCTCTTTTTCCTTTTCCTTTTCATTTTCCCTTTCCCTTTCCCTTTCCCTTTCCCTTTCCCTTTCCGGGTGAGTCTCCCTCTCTCCAACTCTCAGAAACATCGATGATTCGCAACAACCCATACTCTTTTTCTCTCTTCAACAATTATCACCGATCATGAGATCTCGACTCTACTCTCTACTCTCTACTCTCTACTCTTTCTTCTCTTGTGTTCCCTCGCCTGATTTGCCTTTTTCGCTTTTTTCTTTTTTTTTTTTTTCTTTTTTTGTAGTTCCCTTCTTTCTTTCTATTCTATCTATGCTTCCCTTTCCTCTAATTACTAATCACTGTTTACTTATTACAATCCAGCACAGCACAGCACAGCACAGCACTGCAATGCACCCTGCACTCATTAATATATTCTATTGGATTAAATTAAATGAATTTCTAAGTTGATAATCATAATATCCAACTCAGTATTACCCTTTTATCCATGTGTATGTCACCTTTCTTTCTTTAACTACAACTACAATTCCCTTCAATTACCCAAGCCAAGTCTTACCCTATCTTTACATGTTCCCCATCACCTACCTAATCAATGCTTCCTTCCCATTTTTGTTATGTATATTCTAATCAAACCACCACCAAAAAATAAATCTCTCCGTTGATTCTATTTTGTGTCTAACTTATTTCTCACGGAAAAATTCTTACCTGGTTTTACGACAATTTACAAGTATCCTTCAAAGCTTGCTGCTTTCTTGCTAGCTAGCTATAGCTCCACCAATAATATCTTGCCGACTAATGCTCCCTAATATACCTCAACTTAGACACGTCAAGTCAAGATAAACATCATATTCATATGTATATGTATATTTGGCGATTTTTATCTAATAAATAATTTGTATCAATTTTATATATATATATATTAAATTTAATTATTATCTTTTTATTCCTTTTAAATAATTATATTTAGTTTCTCAGTTGTAGTTGTTATTGTTCTTTTTAGTAATAATTTCATTTTATCTTGAGTCTTTTATAATTCACTTTTATTCTATTTATTATTCGATCTCTCTCCTCCCTCCATCCAATCCACCACCCAATATGTGGTTAACGTTTAACATTATTCTTTTACCTTTTACTCTTTCACTTGCCTCGAGTTTAGAATTTGAAACCAAGATTAATCTCATACAGAGAAGCTTCTGCCCAGGTCCAATTAATTAAGGCTGCATTTTAATTTCTAAGATTTGTCCCTCCCTTCCGTTCATAAAATGCTGCCTTAAAGTACCGTTTATTTTAGGAAAACACTTGGATGCTTATTCTAACCAAAGTCAAAGTTTTTCCTTTTTCTTTTGGTTGGTCAGTCACAAACTTGGTGCTACCTAGATAAGAACTAAGAAGTGACCTCAAAACGTAATTATAATTATTATTTATATAATTTTCTTTTGTCCTACCCATTTCTTACGTTTATTAGACACATCCATGACCAATTTTCGTACACTTAACACTTTACACCAACTTTCGTACGTTTCGTTTGGAACACTTCCCATTAATATTAGTCAAATTTATAAAAAGAAACTAAAATTATAAAATATATTTCATAATATGTATATATATGTTATGATCAATTATTAAACATATGATTAGCAATTAGCAATCTCTCCAAACCAAAATTTCCCTTTTCAAATTCAATAAGAAACAATCTCATTTTATGCAAATTGTGATATGCCACCTTCTCTTAAATGACAATCTACCATGCAGCACAAGAATCACATTTCAATTTCGTTAACAAAGTCTGAAAAGGACAAAAATAATAATAATTATTGCGCGTAAGTAATAAGCACCCCACTTTGTACGAAAATATGACAAAACCGAGGGTAAGCTGGCAAAAAACAGAATAATGCAATTAAATAAAAGATATTATTACCGTCTGTGAATTATTTATTTATTTATTTGTAGTAAAAAGTAAAAACGAAAACATCATATATGGGAATAATTTAATTCCGTAGGGTGGCACGTAGATTAGCAGCCGTCACAATCCTACCCCTCGAAAACACCTCTGCATCTTCTAAGTATAGCCGTACAAAACGCAAAGTTCATTAACACCTCACAATTACGACCGCCAAAAAGTTATATTAGAAATGAAAAATTATGAGACTACACCATATGCTATTTTACACCTGCATAAAGACAAGGGTATAAATACTATATCATAAATAAATAATGCAGTAAAAAATATACTATCATAAATAATATTAGACTTAATCATATTTTTTATTTTTTAAATTTTAGATTAATTTAGTTTTCATCTTTCAAATCTTAATGAAAAATTATTTTAATCTCTTAAATCTATTTTTTAGAAATTGAAAACATATTTTTTAAAATTTGAATGACTAAAACAAATTTTTTTTATTTTATTTTAGAGATTAAAATTATATTCATTTTAAATTTTAGGATTAAAAATATAATTAATTTATGATATTATATGACATAATAGAAAAATATTTTAAAAAAAATGTGCGTTAATAATATTACAAATATTACAAAAGAGATGTCCAGCTATCAATATTAATTAGAAATATCTAAATGTAAATGAGCACAACTACAATGCGAGTTTGCCCTCTCATTGAAGTAATAATTAACAAGTTATTAGTAGATAATATAACATTGGAGAGCAATTTAGTAGAACTCGTTTGTGTTTTAGGTTGCTATGAAAAGTCATCGTTCCTCTTCTAAATTTGTGGGCCATTTTTAGAAATATAATAATATAATATGGTTTTTCATTTATTTTTAAAAAAATTGGTGAAAAGTTTATTGTAATCGTTGCAAATTTGCAGTTAATGAAACCGTTTTTGTAAATGTTGATATATTCACACACTTAATGTGCAAGGTGGGGTGATTTGCATGTCTTTGTAAAAACTAAAAATAACCGTAATAAACCATTGCAAAAATTATATGCTGCATCTCTCATTGTAATTGTAAACATTAACAGTGCATCTCATACCCGTTGCATCTCTTTTGGTAGTCCAGTGGATATATTATTTTTACGTATTTTAAATTTAAAAGTAAATTTTTATTTAATTAAAATGCAATATATATATTTATATTATTTAACAATTGGCATTAAAATATATTAATTGAAATTAATAGAATGACTAAATATAAGCAAATGAGATACATTATGAAGCCCTTTGAAAAATTTAGTGAGTTTCTTGATTTAAAAAAAAATAATTGAGTTACTTAAAATAAAAAATTGATGTGACATTATAAAAAAATATAAAATAATATTAAAAATATAATATAAAGATTTGTGTAAAAATTTTTATTAAAAATATTTTTGATCCATTAGATCCAAAGTTTGATACATTTTTATTTATGTGTATTGATAAGTCAAATTTGTTGAATGATTTCAACTAATCAAGTTTTAAATAGGTCTTACATTTGGGGTATTCTTGTTTGAGATTGATCAATTTTCTAAATTGATCATCGTTGAATTCAATCATTATTTAAATGTTTTTTTATTTGATCAACTCTATTAAAACACTTATTTACCTAAAAAGTTAGTGAGTACCTCATTCCTAAATTTATTTAATCACTCTTAATATGAGAATAAATCTCATTTGCAAAAAGACGTCAACACCATATATCCACTTTTATAAAATACCAACGTAATCATTTTTATTAAGTATGACTATTTCACTTGAATTAGTTGTTGCTTTATTTAACACTAACTTAGGCACCAAAATCTCTACAAGTACGACCATTATTGTTTTGAGACATCTTTAGCATTATGTATTAGATAAATCATTCCCTACTTGAAACAACCTATAATGGCTAATGAAGAACATTGTCTCTTAAGTTATTTTTTATTGTATTCTCACCAATTAACATGAAGCATGTAAGAAAAAATAAGGAGGATGTAATAAAAAAATATGGAGCATGCCTCGAAAGATATTTCTAATAAAATACCCATCAACACTAAAAGTCTACAAAATAACTAGGAACCAACAAAAGAATATTGGCAAATCATCATAAAAGAAGTCTTCAAAGTTTGCATCCTTCAACTGTAACACCCATTACTTAACATAAACTTTGTTGATTTATTTATTTGACATAATTAATTTAATTTATTGTAAAAACATGAAGTAAAAGTTTTCTCAAAATTTTAAAACATTTGCATTAACTTATTGAAATTGTTTAATGTGTCATAATATTTTATGTAGTTGTATAATAAATAAAATACATTAGTTTAATCTTATGCAAAATATATTACATCATGTATATGTGTATCAACATTCATTGTACATCATTGTGATAACAAAATATAATCATCTAAAAATACATATCATAAAGTTATCTCGAACTACTCTCCCATACATACAAACAAAACAAAAGGTTTATGTTATAGCAATAACACATCTACAAGAAAACCCAAAAACCATCACATGTTTCAAACAAAAGGTCATATCATCAAAAGTCAACATCCTCACCCAAAGTCTTTCGTCTCTACATCTTTGTCATGTGTATGACCACCAAGCATCTACTCACTAACCTTGAAATATCATGCATTGTTGGAAAAAGAAAAAAAATGAAATGGATAACTAGTTGTTGTAACTCAACCATTGGTCATATCTATTATGCTTGGCTCATACTATAGTGGTGACCCAACTAATAGAGGCTAAGTAGTGACATACAGTATTAAATGAAATTGAATAGTAGCAGGTGCTATAACAAGGTTAGGAGTTTCCTAAATCTAACGGTTTATATCCACAAGTTATGACTTAAGAAAGACATCATTCATGCTCAAGTGGAGATGGTGGTGGTAAAATGACTCAAACATAGCCCTCGAGGGTTATGATAGAAAGGGTCATAGGGAGAGTGAGGTGAGTAATCAATAACTAAACATCAAGTATTAGAGACATAAAAGAAAAAAATGGCAAACCCCTAAAATGTACTTAATTTATGAGTTTGTCATATGTCTAGTGTCTTAATGGGCTATGGTTGAAACCTAAGATTTGACATAAGTCATCATGACTCAACCACCTCCTTTCCATATGTTTAAATCTATACCTATTTCTAATGATTTTTCTCAATCATCAAGAATCTTAGAAAGTGATTGAAAGCTCATATATTCTTCATTAGGTACTAACATTTATATTGTAATCAATCATTCTCAATGAATAGATTTCTTGCATAGGAAAGACATACACTACATCAATTTTGGTAATGTTAAGTGATTATCACAGTTATAAAGTCAAATTACATTATTTGTTTCGACTATAAGGTGTTACCCTAACCATTGAAACATTCACAACTCAATACATTTAGACCTTTTTAATGATCCATATATTTTTTCTATAGTATATCAAACTACAACTTCTGATACACAAGCACGCATGCTCTTATAGCATAATTCTCACATGATTATATGTTACTTATAACTTAGGTATAAAATTTTTGTCATAACTCCCCAAACAATTTAAGAAAATATTGACAATCATTGATATAATTAATTATAAAGATGTATTATTTTTGTTAGTATAATGATTTCTAATAAATTAAAGACAAAAATTTTAATGATATAATTATATTATAGATATTATTTTTTATTTCTATTTAAACATATCTTAATATATTGTTTCTAAATAATTTTAAAATATTAAATTAAAATTATCTCCTTATTTTTATTAGTCAAACTATATTATCAAATTATACTATTTTAAAGTATATAATTTCATCATATATACATATATAATAATTTATTTACTTGATTCATTCTTCTCTCATTAAATAAAATTACTATCTTTATAAAAGTCTCTTTATATTAATTATAATGATGTCTTATTATTATAAACTCACCGGAAACAACTAATATCATCATAAAATAGTTTTTCTACAAACTAACTCTAATTTTATTATAAAACTGTGTGAATTGATTGTATTTAAGTAGATAAAAATATCTATTTTGTATAAAATTACATAAAAATTTTAATCCCCTGATTTAATTTAGATTGATCACGAAAATTTTCTATTTATTTTTAAATTTTCAAATATATATATATATATATATATACGCGCGCTCGTATCAATATTATTTTATAAATTTTTATTTCAAATAGATCGGAAG
>JAMLFT010007452.1:0-14792 GCA_026544285.1 Pachyrhizus erosus | reverse complement strand
AAATTTATAAAATTCTTTAAAAAAATTTATAAATCATTATATTTCTACAATTTTTTTTTTAAATTTATGCCTTTTGTATGCCAAAATGGTAAGCCTAGTAATGTACTCATAGAGAGACCTTGATGTTGAAACAAGTATTTATTATAAAAAGTCAAACGTGTAAAGACTGTGTTTTTGATTTTGATCGATGTTAATTAATCAAATTGATTTTGTTCTTTTATATCCTATTTTGTTGGTAATAAGTAAATTTATTATTTGTTCCCTTAGATCCGTCCCTAGTTGTTGCCACCATTGACCTGTTTGTAAACAGGGTGGGTGGGGTTATTTGTTTGGTTAAAGAAAGCTATGGCCACCCAATTTATTTTTTCTATTTTACATATATATTTTAAATATTATTTATTAGCTCAATCATTTTATAAACAGTGCCCTTTTCTTTGATTAACCAAATTAAAATGATGTAACTCCATCGTTGTTTCTGATAAAAAGAACAAAAAAGGAAATTCATTAGTGCTTAGCATAATCAGCTAAAATATCGCGCCTAAAGCAAAAAATTGCCTACTGACGTGGGAGCAAATTTCTAAAATAACCATATTTTCAATTTTTTTTTAAAAAAATACTAGTCACTGTTTTCCTTTTTTGTTTCAAAGAATTTGTTCTAACACGTTCAGATTCATTTCAAACACGTGAAGTATTACTTTAAAAACTTTGTTTTCATGCTTTAGGTCTTCTCCTACTCCCATAACCATCTTGTTAATTACTCACACAAATGCGAGGGACAAAAATGCAGCTGGATTTCCATGTTGTCTTCTTAACTACATCTCTTGCACTTTAGTAGCCACATATTATAAGACTCAAACTTGAAGTTATACTTGTTCCAAAAAAAAATAATTGAAATTTTATTAATATGATATGATTGATAAAAAATTATTTTTTAAAATATATGATCAAGATTTTAATTTTATATTTACGAAATAACACGTGTTGATTAAGTTTTTAAATGAATATTAATATTTCAAAGAATTAATCTTTAATGACTTTCAGTAAAAAAATGTCGAATTTTTTTTGAAAAAAAAACTTAAAAGAAAGCTTAAGCTAATAATTAAAAACAAGTCACAACTGTCCCAATAAATTAGACTCGAGGAATGGTGTTGTAGAAAAAGTCTTATATTAATGAGTTAGATATAAGTTAAGAAATATAAAAGTAAGATGATAATAAGTCCAAAGTATTAAGATATTATTGGATAAATAGACCACCTAAACTAAAGCTTGCTAACACACATTCCTTCACTATTGAAGAGGTCCCCGATACAAATTCTAATGTAGGTGGCACGTATCTAGTTTGCAATTTCCTGTGGCATTGCCTACTTCCACAGCCAACTTGAAATGAAATTGATCACTCCCTAACCAATTTCTGTGTAGCTGAAAAAGATTTGTGTTAGTGGGGCATAGCCACTTTACCGCTGCAATATGCTTACTTTGAAAATGGAATAGCTCTGAACCACATAACGCATTATCATGGATTGGTTTGCAGAAAGTTTTAATTATTCCAAGAAAATCGTCTTGGTTTTGCTTTCTAATTGTTTTACGGAAACTTGGGTGGGCTGTGATTGATTTTTTTACTTTGCGACGCTAGCCAAGGTGTCATGGATGGAGCCCTCAAAACCATTGTCTCCCATTTTCTAAAATTATATTTTAATTTTTTTTTATCATATAATAGGTACAAGGTATTTACTTGTTTCACTATGGAGTGTGTAAATTGTTGATTAATTGATGAGATTGTTTCAATTTAACAAGTAATTTTAAGTTTTAGTCTTGAAGAAAAAATTTTACAATCTATGTTTGGAAAGGAGTTATCTTTTATTAAAGAGTACTTTTTAGATAAAAAAATAATTACAAATTTTATTAATAATTAATCTATATTGATAAACTTAATTAATGATATTTAATGAAATTTTTTAATTTTTTTTTATATACTTACATAACTCAAATTCGAAACATGTTAACCTGATTCTACTCCGAGAAATGTAAAGTTGGTATTTTAGAAATTTGATTTGATATAGATAAAGATAAAATCATATTGGTCCATGTATTGGACCAATAAAATTCTTGTTCTGCCCTTGTTTGCAGATTTGCTTTTTCCTGGAATATGATTGTTGGAAAGAGGCATCATCTCTTGGAAATAAATAGAGAAATCAGTGGACGGTAGAATGGGTTCTTTCAGCAGTTTATCTATCTTGGAAGCTACTATTTAGAAGTGGACTTACAAAACGTGTCTAGTCAATTCCATTTGGATTACATAATCCGGGGAAGGCAACAACTCTGATCTGTGATTTGTCTATCCTTGTTTTCTTTCCTGTGCTGTTCTATTAGGGAATTAACTTCTTTAAAACGAAGGACTTTGTAAAATGAGAAAGGGAGGAATTATTACAAAATCATCTAATTTTGATAAACTTTTACTTTCTTACTTTAGATATATATATTTTCCCTTAAACTAAATTCTCACGTCACATGTTGCCTAGATTCTCATAGATTTTTCCTGTTACCAATGTTTTTTTAATAACAAACGATGTCACATTAATATTGGTAAATTTGGTCCAGATATCAACTCGTCATGTGTGACTTGTGACATATATATAATTAATGTTTTGAATTATAGTTGAATAAAAAAATATTTTGAAAAATAGACAAGAAAAGGAATAAAGTGAATGAATACTGCAAAAAGAAAGATGGATCTGCCCTTCGCTTATCCAAAGAACTTTATCAGTTTGATTAAAATCGTGTACACCTGAACTAGAAACGTACAAAAGAATAACACGAGAGTTGAAACCTGCAGAATCAAGTATAAAGCAACCGCATGAACATTTTGAATGGTATTAAACAAAATGCCAGAAGTGATCAAGTTTTCTAGTATAGAACTATTTCCAACATTGAACAAGTCAAAATCAGAGAACATTGAGCTGAGGTAATTTCCAACATAACAACATCTTGTGTAGCAAAGAATCATCTCTTTGGGGCACAAAGAGAGTCATTCAGCGGATGAATGCGTTGATTCATCTTACAAGCACTCTCTTCCTCGTTTTTGGAAATATGCAGGTCAGAAATGATGAGGGAAAGCCAAACAATGGTTGGGGTAAACAAAAGAATGAGGCCAGAGGGCACCATCCAAAGTTGCCTATTTGTTGGGTGATATTTGTGTAGCCACCACCCAAGCAAAGAGCCTCCTATTATGCTAATCAACAAAGATGAAACGAAAATCATCAAGTAATATGACTTTGTTATCCCTTGGTTTTCCTTGTAGTACTCACAGTCTCCATTTTCCACTCCTCTAGTTGTTCCCATTTTATTGTAGACCCTGAAAAAGAGCCTTGCCCTGAAATTGAAAATCAAATAAAATAAGAGTCTCAAAGTGGGGATATGTAAATAAAATTAAAAAAGGGATTCATAAGATGAGAAGAGTACCCCTCCCACAAAAAATTAAATATTAAAATACCAAAAAAAGAAAAGAAAAAGAAAGCTTGCCCTAAAGTGCTATGGAAGAAGAAGAACTTGGATTGTGATCAAGGAGGTGGTGGATATGATGTGTTGAGGAGAGAAAAATAGGTGGCGAGGAGCATGAGTTAAGGGGAGTTATGAGAGCAAGAAGACCATGATGTGTGATTTTGTGAGTGCAAGTTATACAAGTTACTACTGAGGCATACTTATCAGGGCAAGGGGTGTCTTTTGCTTTTGAACAAGGTTGCCATTGTTTATTAAATACTATAAAAATAAGGGGCATATTGCATGCGTCTCAGGTTTTGACTCTTATTCATGAGGTGGCGTTAACTGGGGTGGGAAGGAGTAGATATTTTATTTGTAGTTAATGTAATTATTGTTTTTTAGAGTTGGACAACTGTTTTGTTTGTTGGGATACAGTGCCACAGTTCTTGTGCAAAGGTGGCTCACCATTCTAGTTTGGGCCCCAACATAATCTAATTTGGGACAACTTTTATTTTTGAAAAGGGTTTCATTTGTTGTTTCGCTTCTGACTTATAAAACCTTGACACTACTTAACTCGTATCATTTATTAACTTAAAACTTTTATTTTTCATTCTTTATACATAAAATTCCTTCATTTATTAGTTATTATTGGGCTTTCATTATACACCTTTAGATTAGATAATATTAAAATTCTTGTCTTACGTGGAGTTTCTGAAAAGTGTAGCTTTCAGCCTTGAACTTTTGAAGAGACTCGAATAAAGAAAATTCAAGATTTTAACCTGGAAAGATTTGTGATTGTTAGCATGTTTGGGGCAGCTGAAATTGAGAAATTTCAGCTGTTTTTGCAATGAGTAAGATATTTAGTGCATTAAACTCTGCAAATGAAAATCTTAACTATTTAGTCAGAGATTGAGCGTAGCTTTAAATTTTGTAAGCGTAGGGGTTGGTGTTAAAACTTTATGTGCTCATCTTCTTTATTTTTCTTTTTTCGCTTTTAATAACTCTTTGGGGATTTGATTTAAGATTTAGTTTTTTAAAAAAACGTTTTTGAAAATTGTTTATCAGAAATATTTGAAGAGAAAATTTTAATAATGTTTGATTACTTAAATACTTATTCAAAATCTCTTTGAAAGATCGCCATTTTCATTAGAATCTTTCATAATATTTCTAAAAAAAAAAAACTAAATCCAACTACTTTTTAAATTTGGCAACAATAAATAAATGAACTTTCTTCCAAATAAATACTAGAGTCTAGCGAGTAAATCTTCAACGCACGTGTGTGTAACATATTTTCTCTCTCTTTCTTAGAACATCTTTAAGGAACAAAAATATTTGCAACATATACAAATGGTTGAATTCGTATTTGAACAGAAAAAGGAACAACATAGTCAAGCACGCAGTTCCTAAATCCTAAAATACTTTAGGAACTGGTAATAACAACAGATGAATCAAGTCGAATAAGCAATGAATAATTAATTAGTTTCTGTTTTAAATAATTCACTAATTATTAAAGAAAGTTGATATTAGGTAGTTAATGACAATTAAGGTAATATCTTATGTTGAAGTTGCATATGACAGCCCACTAGAAGAATCTAGAGAGAGCATTGAAATGGTTGGATTATGGTTTATGTCACACCTCTTCTTTCTGCGTGCGTCTGCTTTCATTTAGGTTCCCCAGTTGCAACGAAAAGCCATTGCGTTGGAATTTACGTATAAAATACAATCATGAGGAGGAAGAACGTTTTGGGCGGGCTCACTGATAACATATTATTAGGTAACCTGCTATAGTTATTAGATTTCAGTTTATTTCAGTTAATATAATTTTTATTGGATAATTTTTTTTTATAATTATTATTGATTCGGAGAATTCATACTAATTTCTGTTTGATTATTTTTAATATTTTTTTAATTATTTTTTTATTTATAAGACTTAAATGTAAGATCTTATTTTATAAAATTGAGTCTAGAACTACTCACTCAATTTTTAATATAAATTAACATGACAAATTTATTCTAATTATAAGATGCATCATTTCATGTTAACAAATAATTTTATATTAGATTAATATATGTTATTAGTGTATTATTTTTTATATAATAATAAATTATATTATTAGTGTTGATTAATAATATTTACATTAATTTCTTTTAAATAACAAATAATTTTAGCGCATGATATATGTTCATCAGTTTATGAACTTTTAGCATAAGTTTAATGACCTATGAGCTCTCACCAAAAATAAAGACAGATGACATAGCAGACGTGGGAGAATGAAGTGAAGATGGGTGGATTTCGAATTTCAAAGAGAACAACCTTTTTATCATATGGGAAAATGATTTTTTTTTTCGCATTTATAAATATTGGTTTACTTTACGACTTAAAATTCAAGTCGTTAACGAATAGATTTTTGTTGTGCAGGGTCCATATAGAATGCTAAATACACAGCATTTCTTCTTGCGTGTGTGTTTAATAGAATGCAAAAATTATTTTGCTAAGCGTTATAGTATTATAATAAAATACACAAATTACATTAACACCTTTTAATTTTCGGTCAAGATATGCTTTCTACTTTTCTCGTTTAATAGGCATTTTAATTTAAACAATAATGTAATATCATGTACATCTCTGATTAATACAAACCTTTTATGATTTAATAAGAGATCTGTGTGAAGTATAAAAGAATCGGAGTATTGAGCATAATTCACCGCAATTAAACTCGGGGTGTAAATGATTTTTATAATTCACCCTAATGAACAAAGACAAGTTACATTTAATTACAAAAATAGTGATAATAATAGTAGATTATCAACACTTGAATGATTTTGTTAATATCTTGAAATGATAATGTGTACTGTGTAAATTAAAATGCGACTATTATGTGCATAGCCAGCCCTTAATTAAATATAATAGAGGGCTTCCTAATTGTGAGTGAGTGCTTAATTTTCCATCAAAATTGAGCATTTTTTTTCTTGTAACACGTGCAATAACTCGTTAGGGAATAAGCAAACAAATCTTAAAAGACTTGCAGTAAACTCTGGGAGAGAGTTGGAAAGAACGAAAATTTGTAATAAAGGCTAGTGTCATGAATACTACTCTAATGCAAATTGCACATGTTCTATGTTTGTCATCCATCACATGATATATATAGCTAGGTATAAAGCCAAATGCTTAGTATTCTGATTGATGCTATCAAATGAAGAGGAATTGTTTGGCATACCCAAAAGCATGCTGCTAATTATTCCACATACCAACTACTGGTCATTTATATGACAACTACTAAATCCTCATTTGTTGGGGGCATTAAACTTTGTGCTGTGGCTAAGTAAGGTTGATTGCCACTTTTACTCAATACCATATAAATTGCAAGGAAAGCGTTTCCAAGTGCATACATAATTGTTTGGATTGAAGTTGATTAGACTAAAAAAAACAAAGTTGATAAAAGTATTAGGCAATTTTATGTACTGCAAATTAGTATTAACAAAATGGATTGAGATTGTGAATTAATATAATTGATCACGTATTTGAATTAGGTTGGAGTAAAAAAAAATTATATTTTTAGTTTGATCTACCCGAAAAATTTGTTGTATATCAAATTGACTTACGGATTCAGAATATAAGTTCGGCATATTTTTTATGATTATTTTTTTGTTATAAGATTATTTTTAGATTATTTTGTAAATGAACCCTGAATCTTGACTCTTACTCCATGAGCATTTCAAAATCCTATAAATATAGATATAGAATACTAAAAAAAATGATTTTTTGTTTATCTTATAATTTCATTTTAGATAATTTATTTTTGTTATTTATATTTATAAAAAGTTGTTAAAATATATTTTTTTAAATTAAATTTTTTTAATTTTTAATTTTAAATAGGTTAATCCATTTAATTCACCAATCCGTAATAAATTAGGTTGAGTTAATATTTTTATAATTTGTTAAAAAATAAGTGAGATTTAATTAATTTTCTTAATAGTCAACCCATGGATTGAGTCTAACCATTTATTTTCACAGTTTTACTGTCAATTGTAATCACAATTATTATTATTGTTTTTTTGTCGGCAATGAAAACATTCATTTATAACTGTAGAAGGTGTGCTTGTAATTAGTGTGTATACCTTATGAGCATTGTACCAAAGGTCCTAAGGTAACTGTCCAACCCGCAAAATTTTAAAAACTGCTACTAATTACAGAAAATAAAATTTAAAAGCTCTTGAATCTTAACCTATACACGTATAATGCACACATGAGAAGATACAAAATCTTTGTCCACCTTGAAGCTAAGACATAACATAGAACCAAAAATCAAGTTTGCATTAAACATAATGCTGGATCCATCAACCATTGCTGAAAAGAATTTGAGAAATTTTTTTTATATGTTTTCAATCACGACCGTATTAAGAACCAAATTTGTTGTCATAAGCCTCCATGTCCAGCTTTTTACCTTAAAAAATGATGTTGTTTCTTTGCTGTCAGACTTTGTATATAATAGCGCTCACCCAATTGGCTACCAAAAATTATTGGATTTATTTTCCATCGCATAAGTATTTTGCTAGAAATGTTCCTTCATAGATGAAGGTAGGACAAAGCTAATGTCAAACAGGTTGTACCATATCTTCCAAAGAAGATGCGAGACTTTGCAAGAGAAGAACAAGTGTGATGCAGATTCAATCACTCCATGACAAAGTGTGCAAGATAGGTTGTTTTCCTGCATTTGTATATTCCTCCTATTCAGGCTCTCCTTCATTGGAAGTCTATCATGGATGAACTGCCAAAGGAGGAATGCCACCTTAGGTGGGATTTTAATATCCCATAGGCTTTTAAAAATATCCATGTCCTGACCCCCAACACACACCTTAGCTTGACACACTTCTCTTGTAAACTCACTAATTGCAGTTCTTCCTTCATGATGATATTCTTGATAAATTTCCATTTGGCACCCCCCAATCCCCCTTACATTATAACTTAGGAGCTTCATAAAAAATACCTTTTTAATTCCTTCTTCAACATCTCTTGCTTCCTTCTCTGCTTTAGCTTTGTCCCTACCTTCCATGTCCACTAATTTTTGAATTATTTTATCCGCATTACCTTTAGTAGACATACAATTTTTTGCCAATGCCCCATAGTTTTCGTGCTTCAGCCTTAACAACTCCTGCATCCTCCCCTTGAGGTAACTTTTCCTCTGAAAGTTGTAAATAATAAAAACATCAAAAAGACAAAAAAAAAATGGTAAAAAAAAAACTAAAAAAGAGGGTTAATCTATGATCAAAGTGCAACAACCGAATTGTTATCCCAAATTAAAGTACAACCGGTTATTAGCCCAAAAGGCTTGGCTAGAATCTCATACCTAAATCCTGAACTTGATCTTAAAGACTCTTAGCAAGCCTCACAATTTAAAGTGCACCTAATTATAATCCTTAAGTTAAAATGGTATATTGCATTTTTATCGGAACGTTATTATTTTGCTTTTCTGTTAGTTGCAATCATTGTGAGTTTTTTTTTTTTTTTTTTCATCTATAAATTGGTGTTTAATGTCTTGATTGGTTGAGTGGAGAAAAATAAAATAAATAGGAATAAAATAGATGATAAATAAAATAAAAATTAAAAGTATTTGATTAAAGAGAAATAGAGAAAAGATGAAGAGATAAAAATAGAGATAAGTAAAAATAAAAAATAATACATTTGAGTCTCACAAATTTTAAAAATATTGTTACCATACTCACCTATACTAAACAAACCAAATTATTTTCATCTTCTCTCTTTCTTTTTCTTTTTCCTCTATCAAACAAAACATAAAATATATTTTGAAAACCATTTTGTAGAATTTTATATAGAAATAAATTTCATTTAATATATTTATATTTAATAATTTAGATAAATCAAGCTAACAAAGCAATAATGATCAATCTAGTTTTTTCATTAGTCATTATAATTATGAGATAATAATGTGACATTAATTAATCAAATTTTCAATGAGATTGATTAATAACATTAAGGTTGATCAATCTACTTTTAAAATTACTCACTCCCTTTGTGTGTGTTTTTTAATGAAGAGAAGATGAAAAGAAAGTTGTTTGACAATATCTAATTGAGAATAAGATTTTTTTAACACTATTTATCTATTTATAAAATTTGATCTTTAATTTATGTTAAAAAAATAATAACTTTTTTATTAATTTATTTAGACTTTTTTAAAAAGTGATCACTTCTAAAAAATAAATTGAAACAAACATAAACTTATGCTAACATAGTTCATATTTATGAGTGAAAGTGAGTTGGATAAGGTTAGGTTTTATAATGGAAGTGTTTGATTCATTTCATAAATTTTATGATTTTATTGATATGAAATATCTACTAACGTTATTAATAATTAATTATTGTCGAGAATTTGGCTGACATTTTAGTGTGATTTTTTTATCTTAATCATATTTTTTCAATTCACAAAATTTAAACTTGAGATCTTACTTAAAAGATTTGAGTATAATTCTATTCAAATAAATAATATCTTGGTATAGGTCTTTGTTATTACATGGAATAACCCTTTTAATAATTAAAATTGACTTTTTTTTGTTAAACATTTGACTTTATGATAAATTTTTAGTTATTTACTATTTCTTGTTCCTTTTTTATTTATTTATGGTGTATTTAGATTTATTTTCTTAATAGAATGCATATTTTTAGTTTATTTTATTTTTTTCTATTTATTTTATATGTAAAAATGAGAAATCTTAATTATTAATAAAGAGGAAAGCTAATTTGGGATCAATCAAAGGAAGAAAACATAAAGTTAGAGGTGACTATTTCTTCCTAAAGTGCACATCACTTGTATAACACTAAAAAGGTCAAATAGGACATTTTAGTTTTAGGCTTTAATATTTTTTCGGGCTTTGTTTATAAAACTTTTACATTTTATTGTGTTTTGAGACTTATTGAGTTCTCTTTGATTTTTATTAGGTTTTTTTTTTTATCAAATTTCTGAACCTTACTTAAAAAAAAGGTTTAGAAATTTTTAGAGGAGACTTTTGTCACTATCACTTCTTGATGGTTAGATTATAGTCTCTTCCTTTTCTTTACTTTTATATTTTTATGGCTCATGTGAGGAGATAAAAATTTCTTATAGTTTAAGGTTAATCAAGGTTATGGTTCTTCAAAAATTATGAGGTTTAAGTATTTTCTAATCTCTTTTTATTTTTTAGTATTTATGTCTATTACGTTTATTACCAAATTACTGTTATGTTGAGAAAAAAAGTTTATTGACGGATCAAATGAATAGTATAAAACCAATGATAAATATATAACTGTATACTAGTCACTACTATTAAAACAACGATCTCAATTTTATAAAAATATAATATAACATAAATAAATCAAGCTTATGTGTTTATTAGTTAGAAATAAGTCTTTATGAAACTTAATATTGATAGGCTAAATTTAAAAAACTTATTTATGGTTGTCTATTGGTAAAGGAGGTAATCAACAAGCATTTTTTAGTTATCAACAAAGTGATGAGAGATTGGTTATTAGAGTTTATTATTAACTTAAAAAAATTTAAAGGAAAAAAATATATCTCTAAACTAATAATTAATCTTAAGAATTAAAATTGAGATTACAACTTGCACTAAATTATTTAATTATTGATTTTCAACCATTTGTTTGATTTATTTTGTGTTTGTCTTGTCATCATCATCATCTTTAGGTTGACTTGATTTTGTCCATCATTTTTTTTATTAAGTTGAGTTTGAATTCATATAAATGGTCCTAACTAATTTTTGGACACCTAAAAATAAAAATAAATTTATCTCATACTAATCATTGTGAGTTAGAACCAACTCATAGACCTTAATTTTTTGTAAAAAAAAAAATCATTTTGTTAACAAAATTAATTGACCTAACCAACTCTATAGATTAGCCAACTTCAAGAATTGACCAACTCACTTTTATTTTTTATAAATAAATTAATAAATTGAGATGATATTTTAAAATAAATGATATGTTATCTAGCATTCCAAATAAATTTTGATAGTATTTTAAATTTATATAAATAGTGAAACTATCAACATTAAAGATGTAATCAAATAATGATTGATGAATCAAATAAATGAGTTTATCACACTTAGAATTATAAACGAAAAAAAAAAAAATAACGCTTAACTATAATATCATAAGAAATATGTTCAAAACTATCACCGTATACCACTAAACGTGTGAATTAATTAAAATTAAGTTGTTTTAATTTTATTATTTATAATAATTTTAAATTTTGAATAATATTAGTTTTAATAAAAAAAATATACGTAATCTCTAAAAAAAAAAAAAAACAACCCACCATAATCTTCTTTATTGCTAAACAACAGGATAATCTAATAATTTACTAGCTGAGTAATTTATTATTTATAAGCTTTGATGGGATGTTACATTGTTGAGTAAAACTATAAGAATGTATTAGGAGTTAATTTAGGGGCTAATGGATAGAAACATTTGATATATATTAGTAGGGATGGGCAAAAATCAGTAGTCCTTCCGAACCCACTCTAATCGAACAAAAAAAAGAGTGTATATATATATATATATTTATTTATTTATTTATTGTAAAAGCATACAGACAGACAGTCTCTATACAAATAGCAATGGTAGAATGAAGGATAACCACAAGGGTGGGACCATAATCTAAAGAAATTTCTGGTCCATTAGATATTTGGACCATTTCCATTGTGACTTCTGTGCTGTCGATGTTCATCCATAAGCCAATAATGCCTTTTTTTCGACTTTCTTAATTATTATTCATCTTAATTACAAACACATGTGGATTATTCATTTGGGTATATACTTTCGAATTAAAATCTTATCTTTAATGATGATCATCTATTTTTTTTTAAAATTATCTTTACAGCTACAATCAGATTTGTATCTTAAAGGTATTTCACTTCTTCAGAATAAATCATTTATGGTGTACGCTGATAATAAAACAAGACAAAACATAAAAGCGTTTATGGTACATATTTATGGTACAAGTTTGTTGTATTGTAAGATATTTTCTGACACAGTATCGTAAGATATTTTACCTCTTCCAAATAATGAAATTACGATAATTATTAAATCATCTCATATAAATATTCAACAAAGTGTATAACAAAATTGTGGCATGCTTCAATAAATATAGAGTTTCTTTTTAGAAGAATTCAAGATGACATTTCCAATTTTGTTAAAGAAAAAATTATGCCAACTTCTCATGAGACTTAATCTGATTACACTAATATTGTTTTTATTTAAAAAGTTACCTTCACTTTTCTTTACGAGATGTTAGTGTAATTTCAATCATTTGATGAAAAAATGCAAGTAAAATGATAAATCAGTCCTAAATGAGTGTAACTTTTGAAAACTTTAAGGGACGCCAATATAATTTATCTTAAGTAAAAAAGGTCTTTTAATGCTTTAGTATTTATAATTTGATAAACATAAAATCTTGAACCCACTAACTTTTACATTTTAATAATTTTATAATAATTATTTTAAACTTTTTTGCTTCTATATTTAATTATATATAATATATATCGTTTAACATTTATATATTTATCTTTATATAATAATAATAATTGTTGTCAATTCTAAACCCTTTTTTTATTAAATTAACTCCACTCAATCAAAATCTGGAAAATTGGTTTGTTAGATTTAACATCAAAGCTCTTTGTTTCTAAGTATTTAATACCTACTCATTTGTAAATCGAACTCAAAATCACTTAAAAAGTTAAAACAATCTTATTTTAATTGATTCACACTTTCAGTAGTGTTTATTAGATTTTCCATTGCATATACAAAACAAATTCTAAAAAATTGGTTTAATAAGTAAATAGAGACGTAATTTGCTGTTATATTATAAATCTAAGTTCTCACTTTTAAATAAGTGTGTCGTTAACTTTTTTTTCTTTTTTTATCAAGGCACGTGATTTCTCTTGTATTAAGTATCTATATTCATTTTTTATTTATAATTCATAAATTATCACAAATTATTATTTAATTTAAACTTTTATTCTTATCTCTTTAGTATATTCGCATTTAATAAAATGGAAAAATATACTCATTTACTATTTTCAATTTACTTTTATAAATATTAGCTAAATTTTAAAAATAGCAGTACAATACAGAAATAAAACTTACTACACTATGATTAAGTATATTATTATATATTTAAAAATTAAGTGTGCATGTCACTTAAAATCAAGTAATAACAAAAAATATTTTTATGAGCCTTCCTGTCTCAGTCTAAAACCGACATTTAACTTAAAAAAATAAATTGTGCATACTTGCAGATTCAAATGCAGACGACATTGACCACAACAAAACGAAAGTAACTAATAAGAATATGCCAAAAAAAGAAGATATACACTGCAGTTGTAATTTCGTATGAATGCAATTATACTAAGTTTCTTACGTCAGAAGAGCAATAATGGTGGAAGATAAATATTGCAAAAGCAGTTTTGGTTTGGATAATCATTGCTGAAAAGGCCTTCTCCCCTGCGTGTGTGTGCATGTTATTATTATGATTATAGTTACAAAACTATCCTCAAAACTTGTTCATATTTTAACTCCCAATAATAATTATTTCACATTCAACCATTTTATGGCTTATTATGTCATGTTTTTGAGCTAACGTTCTGAATTAAGTTTATTATGTAGAAAATGCAATTATATAACTCAAATTGTAATTAAAAGAACTAGAATTACCCTGATTGACGAAGTATATTTTGGTGATATTTACTAAATACAATCAATGCTTTAATAGTTATGGAGGAAAGTGAAATTAAAATAAAGCTAAAACAAGTTGTTTTCAATCTAGACGTAAGTTTTTTTTTTTAATAATCAAACTCAAATAATAGAAATTTATGATAATTTACATAAACTATTCAATTAATTGAAGTAGACTTTTTAATAATTTGTTTTCTAATCATGAGGCAAGATTCATTTTTTGAACCAGAGAAGAAAATTATACTAGGCAGTGAAAAACCAAATAAATGTTTGTAAAATGTAAAAATCATTAAGTAAAAGGTGCAACATTTAATTTAACGAATTAAAAAGTTATAAAATTAAATCTACTTATTGCTTTAGATTTATGTTATTAATTTTTATTTCTATTCTTTAACAAGTAGTTGCTAGCAAAATTCTTTTGATTATTGTTAGTATAAAACATACATATATAATTCTATGATTATAGTTAAATTGATTTTTTTTAGAGAAATGTTAATAACGTTTTATCTTATATTTTTTTATAATTATTTTTGTTTGAATTTTTATTGATTAAATGAGTTTTAGCTAATTA
>JAMLFT010007451.1:0-14792 GCA_026544285.1 Pachyrhizus erosus | reverse complement strand
GTTATCTCTGATGGTAATTAATCATAAATAATAATTAATAATGATATTAATAATAATGAATAAAAATGGGCGTTACATACAGGGTATGTCCTCCTAATCGTCACCGAAAAAGCAAATATTGGATTAAATAGTACATTTCGTGTAAGTTCTCTTGGAGATAGAGAATTTGGAGGCATCTAGGGGCCCTAAAATATGATAAGTAGAATATCCCAATAGGCACGACGCAGTGAGGAGAGAGTATGTGATAATAGATACATTTTGTTTTATGTTATTACATGCTTGTGTGTCCTTGTGGATGGATGACTAACTCCTAGAACCCCCACTTTTCAGATGTTGATAATGGAAATGAACCTGTCAACTTCCAAGCGTCAGATGCAGCTCGTAGTAGAGCGATGGGGGTGAGTCCTTTTTGTCAAAGATGATTTCTAGTAAAGGAGGAGGCAGCAAATATCCATCGGATAATAGTTTGAACCTCGAAGACTGTATAAACATGTTTTGTGACTTGTTATGTGATTTGTTACATTTTCTTTTGTGTATTTAAAGTTTATGTGTGTATCAGTTATGATGAATTTACTAATGTACAAGCGATGATCTATAATCTATATAATTTTGTAATTATTTGGATATTCAAACTTGCATACTTAAGGTATTAGTTTCTTCAGTTTCTACTCATAAGAAAATGTTTATTATCATTGTTTATAGTTTACTACACTATATTTGTCTATATGATTTTCTTTACCTCAAAAATTTATCTTGGAAAGATGGATGAAAAATATTCGAAAGGATTTTCTTTTTCTCAATACTTAGGATCATTCTTTTGAAAATTAAATATTGTGTATTTAGTAAAGGTGTTTAGTTAATTACACAAATTTTAAAAATTATTTTTATGATAATAAAAAGGGTGCTACAACCTTTTTTTTTTTATATCTAACTTGAATGTAATTTTAGGGATGGATTGGTTGTCTTCAAACCACTAACCACTAATCCTTGGAACCACTAACCAAAATGCCATTGAGCCTTCGAGTTTCAACTATACTAAGGCTGAGAGTGATGTGGAGAGAAGCTTTCAAATCTACATGACCCTATTATCTACAAAAACAGAGGTGGATTTGGACATTAGTAGTTTTTCGGTGGTACGTGAGTTTCCTGAAGTTTTCTCTAATGATGTGACAGAGTTGCCACTTGAGAGAGAGGTAGAGTTTGCCATAGATCTCATTCTTGAATCTAACCCAATCTCCATAGTACCTTATAGGATGTCCCCAAAGGAGCTGGTAGAGGTAAAGAGTCAACTAGAAGAGTTGTTGGACAAGAATATCATAAGGCCAAGTATTTCACCATGGGGGGACGCCTATGCTGTTAGTGAAGAAGAAAGACAGAAGCATGTGATTATGTATAGATTATCGTCAGTTGAATAAGGTGACCATCAAGAACAAGTACCTACTTCCTAGAATCAACGATCTTATGGATCGGTTGAAAGGAATGAAGGTATTCTCCAAGATTGACATATGGTCAAGATACCATCAGATCCAAGTGAAGAAGGAAGATATTCCAAAGATGGCATTCTACACCCGTTACCGTCTATGAATATCTGGTAATGCCCTTTGGTGTGACCAACGCTCCTGCCATTTTCATGGACTACATGAACAAAATCTTCCACGAGTATTTGGACCAGTTTGTAGTGATATTCATAGGCGATATCTTGATTTATTCACAGAGTCATGAAGAACATGTTGGGCATCTGAGGATTGTGTTGTAGATACTAAAGGAGTGACAACTATATGCAAAACTCTCAGTGTGAATTTTGGCCAAAAGAAGTGAGTTTCTTAGGACATGTAATATCAAAAGAAGGAATCGTTAGAGACCCCACCAAAATCGAAGCAGTGATGTAGTGGAGTCCACCAACAACTATCATTGAGATAAGGAGTTTTCTAGGGTTGATAGGTTACTATAAAAATTCATTGAAAGGTTTTCTAAGTTAGCTTTACCTTTGAACAAATTGACTCAAAAAGGTTAGGCGTTTATCTAGGAGGATGCATACAGAAACAACTTTCAAGAGCTAAAGATAGTATTGACTATCGCACCGATATTGGTGTTGCCTGATTTTGAGAAGAAATTTGATGTGTACTATGACGCTTCACTTCAAAGAACTCATGAAGTGAACTACCCCACCAACGACCTGGAGTTAGTTGTAGTGGTGTTCGCTTCAAAGATCTAGAGGTGTTATCTATATATGGGGCAAGATTTGAAGTGTTTAGTGACCATAAGAGCTTGTGATATTTGTTCGATTAGAAGGAGTTGAACATGTTACAAAAAAGATGGATGGAATTCTTAAAGGATTATGACTTCAAACTATTATACCATCTAGGAAAGGTGAATGTAGTACTTATGCATTGAGCATAAAATCTTTACACATGTCAACAATGATGGCCAAGGAGATGCAATTGATTAAAGACTTTAGAAACTTGAACCTAGCAGTAGAAGTGCAACCCAAAAGCCTCTACTTGGGAATGTTGAAGGTTACCAGCGAATTTATGGAACAAATCAAGAGGGAACATCCAATATTCACTTGAAAAACTGACTCATTTATACCTTGAGGAGATAGTTAGATTACATGGAGTCCCATCAACTATAGTGTCGGATCAAGATCCTCGATTTACTTCAAGATTTTGGGGAAGCTTATTAGAAGCTTTGGGAACAAGATTGAAGCTCAACTTTGCTTATCACTCTCAAATAGATGGACAGATAGAGAGAACAATGCAATCACTAGAAGATTTGTTATGGGCTTGTGTGATGGAACAACAAGGAAGCTGAAATGAATTTCTACCCTTGGTAGAATTCACTTATAATAATAGTTATCATGCAAGTATAGGCATGGCACCCTATGAGGCATTCTATGGAAGGAAATGCAGAATACCTCTATGTTGGTTTGAAATGGGAGACTCATTGTTATTAGGACCAGAGGTATTATAGCAGACTATTTAGAAAGTGAAGCTCATTCGAGATAAGTTAAAGGCTACTCAAGATCTATAGAAGAGCTACTATGACAAAAGGAGGAAGCTTTCAGAATTTCAGACAGGAGAGCACATTTTTCTAAAAGTAACCCCTACGGGAGTTGTAGGTAAAGCCTTAAAATCTTGAAAGTTAACACCGAAATTTATAAGACCCTACCAAATCCTAAAAAAGATTAGCCTATTTGCTTATCAAATAACCTTACCACCTAAATTGGCCAATTTATACAATGTCTTCCTTGTGTCACAACTTAGGAAATATGTTTCTGACAATAATCATGTGATAGAACTTGATCATGTATTAGTTAGAGAAAACTTAACATATGATGTTTTACCTGTAAGGATCAACGATCGAAGAATGAAAAAACTCAAAGACAAGAACATCAGCTTGGTCAACATGATTTGGAGCTTGATTGATGAGGGAGATGCTACTTGGGAGTTAGAAAGTAGGATGAGAGAGTTGTACCCCCAATTATTTTAGAAATACAAATTTCGGGGATGAAATTTCTTTAAGAGGGTTAGAGTTGTAACATCCTACTTTTAATGTAATAAAAATTATAATTTTAAATTAGAAATTTACCTTTTACCATTTAAATATTTTAGTTTAATTCAATAAAAATTTAGAATTTTAAGTTTTATGAGAAAATATTATCCAAAGAGATAATATAGAAGAAGAGAAATTATAAATTAAGAGAAGAGATTTTTTAGTAAAATAGTTTAGAAAATAATAAATGTAAATGTAAATAAATAAGAATATTTGTATTTTGGGATAGAAAATTAAATTAAATTTTTTTCATGAAATAAAAGAGGAAAGGAATAGAAATAAGAAAATAAAAATCTAAAACTGAATTTAGAAGTAAGAAATAAATTTTTAATTTAATATAAATATATAAATATTTAAATAATTGAAAATAAATAGATTTATTAAAACAAAATAAATAATTTGGTGATAGAAAATATAGGAGTAAGAGAAGGAAAAATATATACTAATTTATAGGATTTTTAGGAAAAATAGAAATAAAAAATAATAATTTTAATTTAAAATAGAAAATAAAAGAAAATAGAAAATAGAAATAAATAAAAGGAAATTCAAGAAGATTAGGGTTGGGATTCAAACCTAGTCCCTACAAGGAGGACGGAGGGGTATTGCTAGTTGGGCCACTAGGCCTTTTGAGATTAGAAATAGAAGGAAGAAGCATTACATGTGTACAACGTTTACTAAAAGCAAAAGGGAATAAGAGAAAAAGAAAAAAAAAAGGAGGGGAAGGAAGCAAGGTGCCAGACGGGTCTCGAACCCTAGTACCAAGGGAGTTAAATCGCGCATCCACCAACTAGGTTGGGAACCATCTACATTTAAGAAACACCTTCAAAGCTATATATGTCACATTATTTTAAATAAAACAAATAAAACAATGCGACCAAAACACGGAAGAGGGATTTGAACCCAAGACCTAGCATGGGGGTCCAATGTCTTAACCACTAGATTGCGATGGTTCTGGTGTTAAATAATACCCAATTCTTTTCTTTAAGCCTTCCAAACCCGAATCGAAGATGACGATTAAGCCACATCGCGAAAGGGCCACCTCTTGCTCCTCAAGTCCCTAGGTCTGAACCTTCCCATGTTGTCTTCTTCCTCGAGTCGCCATCGCTTAAGAAAATCCTTATTCTCCATGTCCCTTGAGCCCTATTCCGCGAAACACATAGCCCCCCAACGCGGGTATTTAACGACTTTTTTCCTTTCCAAAAAAATTACCCAACAAACTCGTGTCAAACACTACTAGTACCAAAACTTTGAACCCCACTAGAAGATGTTCAAACTCGCTAGAACTGAAAGACACTAGGTAGGAGGAGTCTCGTTCATATTATTAAATTCTTCCTAGTTAATTTGTTAAAGTCGAGTGTTAATGGAGTAAGGATTTTGATGGTTTCGAATTGAAGTCAGTAGCTTTTGTTTCTTCACGTAAAATAACGATAGAGGAAACAACTGGTATTGGTTTTTGTTTGATTTTTTCTTGAAGTAGTAAGATTAATACCAAGTTTTTGACCTTACGTTTTATGAAGTAAGGTAAGTATTCAAACTTGTAGCTTTCTTTTTGGAAACATTAGGTGTGTGGTTGTTAACTTATAAATTGATAAACAATTTATAGTTTATTAATTCAAAAGCTTCAGGAATAGGATAGAAAGGAAATGGAAATTTAAATAAAGAAAAATACATAAAATGACAAATTGCATTAGCAAACCAAGTGGAGAGTTAGGACATTAGTGATATAAGGGGGGGTGCAAGTAGAAAAAACTTAAAGGGGAGGGGTTAGAATTTAAGTAAAGTTGAAGTTAGTAGTATAAGGGTGTAAATAGTGAGACAATAAAGGGGGTGTGAATAGTAAATAAGGGATACAAAGAAAAAAAAATTAATTAATTAAATTTGTTTTCTTAATTTTAAATAAAAGCAAACTGAACTAGAAAAGGAAATATAGGAATACAAAATCATAGAAGAAAAGGAGAAAAGAAAGAAAATAAAGAAGGAAAATAAAAATATAGTTGAAAAAGATGATTTTACCCCTTTTCTTATTTTCTAGATACAATTCTTAATATAAGAATAATTTCTTAGTTAAATATTATTATTTGTTAAATTAAATAGTAACAAATTTGAGTATGAAGAAAAATAAAAGGAGAAAGATAAATTAAAACATAAATATTAAGGTTTTGGAAAAGACCATTTTGCCCTTCCCATGTCATTTTAACTGTAAATGTGTGATTGATTGTTTGAAAGCTTGTTTAAATATAATTGGTTGTTCCCACTTTATATGATAATTTTTTATTGCATACGTTGATGATAGAAACAAAGATTTATTATTTCTATTGATAGTAGAGGAACCTATAAGATGTTGACAATTGTCTCAATTAGACAGTAAATTACAGAAATAATCCTAGGATAGAAGATGAACTAAGAAACTCTCAAACAATGGTTGAATAAAATTTGTATTAGAGTTGCTAAGCAAGAATGGAAGAAAAATTGTTACAAGATGATATTATTAAATTAAAATTAGTACCAAAAAAGATTGACGAACGAAGAAAGGAAGGTAGAATGGGTTAGAATTCCTAATGAGTGAGACTTAAGAATGGAGATTGCAAGGGTTGACTGCAAAAGGTACTTGAGAAATGTATGCAGGCTCTGGTGAGTCCTTGGGGGTAGATAAGGTGCCAAGTTGTGAATCGCTTAAAGCGAAGAGGGTGTCATGAAATTGGCTTGACGTCCCTGACAAAGTGAAGCATTATGAAGATTTGGTTGAGAGTATCCTAAACCCAGTACCAAACAGGATACATACTCTCGATTGTCAACCCAAAAGGCATACTTGGACTATTATTGATACACTCGCGTAAGTCCTCCCGAGGTTAGTAGTATTGGAGGCTGCGAATGACCCTAAAGCGAGTAGAACCCCTATTAGGCACATTACCGTGATATGAGAACATGCATTAGATAAAAATGTTATGTGTTTATGTGTGTATGACTAAGGATAGATGGCTAACTCGTATAACCCCCACATTTCAGATATAGATGGTGGACGAGTTCCAACCTCTTTTTCACTTGATGATAATACCCCTGGATGGTCGATGAACGCATGACACAACTAGTGGAGATGATACATTTATGGGTTATGTCAGATTCGCTTTTAGACCTCCAAACATTGTAGTCCCATGGTAGTTTCATCACATAGACATCCCAATAATCCTATTCCAGACCTCACCACCTAGATTTACAAGTGTTCCTCCAAATTTTCTTGGAGTTTATCGACGCGCTTAGACCCCTCCACGCCAAAACTCATCCATAAGTTCAATTCCAATGAATGATTAAGGTGAAGGAGAGAACTCTTTTGAGGAAGAAGATCCTTCTAAAGGATTTGTCTGGAATTTGTTTGGGAAAAAGTTGATATTACTGATCAACTTAGATTTTTGTTGTTGTTTAATTTACTAGTTGAATACTTTAGTTTCTGTAATATTTTGGGTTATGTAATATTTACACTTATACCTGACTTTTACTTATACAATAATTTTTGAGTATGTTATCATTAAATTTAAGTCATCTGGATGTGTACGTGTTGTTTAGGTTTCTTTCCAATTATAACCCTTGACGAGTTAAGTATTATAATTTATCCGAAATAAAATATCTAGAAAGATCACATTAAAATAACATGAATAAAAATGGGCATTACAGGTAGCCTACAAGAAGCATTAGGAAGCAAGTTGAGACTCAATTAAGCATATCATCCTCAAACTAATGGACAAACTAAGAGGATTATACAATCCTTGGAAGACCTGCTAAGAGCATGTGTGCTGGAACAAAGGGAAAGTTGGAATGAATTTCTACCTTTAATGGAGTTCACTTACAATAACAATTTCCATGCCAGTATAGGTATGACACCTTATGTTGTTAATTTAAGAAAAATGACATATAATGAAAATAACTAATACAAAATTGATCTTTTAATAATAATTATATTTATCTTTAAAATGATTTTGGTGTTATGTGTGTGTTCGAATTTAAATTAAAATGTTTTAAGAAATTAATTGTTGTTATTGTAATTGTTAGAATAATGAAATTATTAATTAATTAATTCAAAATAAACAATAGCCTAATTACAAAAATCTAAGAAAAAACTTTAGTTTTACATAATCAGTAGATATGTATAAAAAGATATGTAGGAGAATAAAATTTTAGATGAAAGGTATAATGAAAATAATAAAATAAATTATATAGGTGTGTATATATATATATATATACATATATTAGATTATTTAAGGTAAATGCAAATAGATAAAAATATATTATTGGTGGGAGGGTATGTAAAATAAAAAAGAGAAAGTATAACTAAATTTTTTTAGAATAATTAAATTATGTAAATAATAAATATATAGATATATTTATATATTAAATAAAAAAATAGAGGAAAGCAAAAATGAAAGACTGGTCAAGCAAGTTCGAACCCAGGCCCTGGAAGTCACAAAACACGTTCACCAACTAGGCTACCACGTATTGGTGATAAACAAGCCATAAAACTAGTGTATTAGTTACCTAATCGAATATATGAGTTGAAAAGGAAGAATATATTGCATGAAAAATAGCAACACATTTTTCATATATTGTGTATTTACAAAATATAGTGAATAAAGTAGCGAAAATGCACCTAAAAGGTTTCGAACCCGAGACCTGACATCAAGGTCCAACGTCTTAACCACTGGGTTGCAAGTGTGTTCGGTGACATTTTACTACAACATCTTCTATTTGTGTCCTCCTTACGCGTAAATGAATGACAACGAACAAGCCATATCGCCCTCTACCTCCATCTGCAACCTTTCTTCTCTTTTTCTTCTCAAGACCCTCCTCTACAAACCACATTCCTCTTTCTTTCATTTAATCACTGCCTACGCCTCTCATCCCTTTGCAATTCAATCTTTTTCATATGCCCATTTTCTTTCTCCTTCGAAGCATCAAACATAAACTCTGCTGCTTGCCATGAATTGGATTCTCGAGTCGCCCAAGGTCGTGATGGGGAGAAGACGATGCTACAAACAAGAACTCCTTGTCAGAATTTCAGCAAATTGGTTGGAGAAACGAAACAGAGGTAGGAGAAGCCTCCAACCTTCTATTACTTCCTTCGTTTAAAAATTTGTATTACTTAAACTCTGCCTCTGGTTTATGTTTCTTGTGTGAGTGTCCATGAATGTTTTTATTTCATTTCCAGTGGCATTCCTGTTGGATTCGATAAATGAACTATCATTGCTATGAAATTTGCAATTGCTAAAAACTTAGAGTTTGTTTTGTGGAGAAATTTGTGGCTATGGGTTGGAGAGGAAGGAAGAAGAGGAATAGGGAAAGAGGGAAGAGGAAGAAGGGAGAAGATAGAAATAGAGAGAGAGAGAGAGATGGAGAGAGTGTGAGGGAATTAGAGAGAAAAAGTGATGGAGAAAGGAAGAGAGGGAAGATAATAATAAAAATAAGGCGTATTTTACTGATGATAATAGTAACATTAGAATTATACACAAATTGATGAGTCACCTAAGTCAATTATCAATTGTGTAAATTAGCATAATATGAATATTACTGGATAAATTGATGAGTCACCTGAGTCAATTATTAAATTGTGTAATTTTAACTTAATAATCAATACAAGGACTAGAATAAATTATGTTGCTAGATTATTATGCTAATCACTAGAATTGAGCTCTATATGTGTGGAGTAGGGTCAAGATCTAGTTAAAATAACAGTCCCATCAATTTAATAAATGCATAAGTTAAATAACTAAATAATAAATTTTTAATGACTAAATAAATAATAAACTAATAGATAGAAAATAAGATCATATAAATCTAATGATTGCTAACTAGAATAATAGGCATAACTAAATTAATAAAAAAAATAATGATTGTTAATAATAAATATTTTTGATAAATATGAAAAATCATTGATGTTAGAGAATAAATAAGCTCTTACTTTGTCTACTGGAATTATTTTTTTTAGTTACTTATCTTCCTTTGCTGAATATATTAATTCTTCTTAATTGTTGTTATTGTTGTTGTTTAATAAAGAATAGAAATGACAATTGAAATTGTTATAACTAAATGGTTGCCTCTTTTACTAGAAAAGAGGAATTTGATGTTTGAGACAGGTTTTGATAAAAGAACATGGTTGGGTGTGTTGAGTGATAAAATTTTAATAGGAAGAATAGAATAGAAAAATGTATGAAGTTTCCTGATTGTGATGGGTCCTGGTGTAGATGATGGTTTTTCGCATGTTCATACTTTATTAGAAGACTTAAACCTTAAACAGGGGTAAGAGCCTGATTTGTACAAGGAATCTACTTAAGAGTTTGAAAGGTGGGGAATCATAGGAGTAAACCTCATTTGATGACTTGTGTTGTTTAAGTACCTGAAATGAAAACCTAGTCCCAAAGGTTCAGAAAGTAGTTGACGAATGATTTGACAAGAACACGTGTGAGGATTGAGATTAGAGTATTGCATGGGTTGACTATAACAAGTACTTGAGGAATGTTCATAGGCTCTCAATGAGTCCTTGGGGGTAGCATAAGGTGACAATTTGTGACGGCTTTGAGTTGTGACATGCGTCTATTGACTTTCAAGTGTTGGATGCAACTCCTAGCAGGGCGATGGTAGCAGGTCCTCACTATCAGAGATGACTCCTAGCTAGGGAACATGCTACATATATCCATTGGGCAATAGTTTGGACCTCGAACAATTTTTGGGAAATTTTTTTGAGACTTAATGCAAGTTATTTTGCATACTTATAAAGTTTGTGTAAAATTGTTATGATGGAATGTAATAGAGTAAAAGTGATGATTTGTAATGTAGATAATTTTATACTTCATTGGATGCCTGAACTTGTACACCCAAGGTATTAGTTTACTTAATTTCTACTTATGAGGGAAATATTTATTATCATTATTGTTTAATTCCTGCTCTATTATCATTCATATGATTCTCTTTACCTCAAAACTTTATTTAGGAAGAACGATGAAAATTGTTCTTCGTTTTAAGAACAATTAAATATTATTATGTTTAGTTAATTTTGAAAATTTCAAAAATTATTTTCTATAATAATAAAAAGGGTGTTACATAAGACCACCAAAGGAACTACTATGACAAAAAGATCAAACCTCTAGAATTTCCAGCTAGGGAACATGTATCTTTGAAAGTAACACCCACGATTAGAGTAGGTAGAGCGTTAAAATCTTGAAAACTTACACCAAAATTCATTGGTCTATATCAAATCTTAAAAAGAATTGGTCATGTTGCCTACCCAATAGTTGTACCCCCAAAGTTAGTCAACTTGCACAAGGTATTCCATGTATCCCAACTCTAAAAATACACCCCTAATCCTTCACATGTGATTGAGCCTGATCATGTACTCTTAAAAGATAACCTAACTTATGATGTAACACTTATAAGAATTGATGATCGGAGAATAAAACAGTTGAGGGACAAAAGCATCTGATTGATCAAGGTGATATGAGATCCAAAAGACGAAGGTGATGCAACTTGGGAGTTGGAAGATTGAGCTATATCCTTAGCTATTTCAAGGTACAAATTTTGAAGACAAAATTTCTTTTTAAGATCGTAGATTTTAAACATCCTGTTTAAGATAAAATAATAATAATAATAATAAGAAGAAGAAGAATAGTACGTAATAATAATAATTAATCTACCTATAGTATTAATAGTAACCTCTAACAAGGGATTAAGAAAATGAATCTTGTGTAAAATATTCTTTCATTATAGTGGTGTTGATATTTTCTAGTAATATTATTGATGTTCTCTTTATTTTCTAAATTAAATTTAAAGAATTTAATTATTATAATTATGATATTTGATATGATAAAAATTAATTAATTAAAAATGAATAATGATTTAATACTAATTTAAGAAATCTTTTAGTTTAAATAAATGTGATCATAATCATAATATATATATATATACGAAGTTCATGAGCACGGAAATGCATCCTTAAGCACCAAAGAAAGAGTTGTCTTGTGTACCTTGTAAACATACAGACCTTGCCTTAAAAATATAAATTCGAGACGTGCCAGGTAGTGATTAACATAGGCGTAACTGTGGTGTGATTTTAAATTAATAAATAAATCAAATAATATTATATACATGTATATAATATAGGAATAGAAAAAAGGGGGGAGGGGCCTTGTAGGAGGAGGCTATGCTAAAATTTCGGCTATAAGGTGTGCTTTCTAAACTCGAATAAGAAAAACATTTTAATAGTGATGGTAATTCTTGATAATAAAAAATTATAGTGATAAACATAGAATTTAGGATCTAATAGTTAGAATTAGAATTTTGAAAAGAAGTTAGGGGAAATAAAAAATATAAATTTATTTTTATTTATTTATTTTTATTTTTTGATGCATATTTATAATTATTGATAATGAAAATATTTGTGTGCGAAGTATGTATTGAAATAGAAGGTACTCGTTACCCCTACCAATTATTATTATTTGTAGCCAATAAACATAAGATAGAATTGATAGGACTGCATGCTTTATCCCTGTTATTAGAATGGGAAAAGTTTGTTACGTTTGAGGTATGTTCCAAGAAAAAGAAATATGATAGGTCATCTATGGAAAAATAGAGACGGATAGGAATGATGAAAAATAAAGTGTACATTGAGAGGTGACGATGAGTCTCAAAGAAGATGATTGCTTTCTGTGTGCAAGTGCATTGTTAATAAGATTTGAAAATGAAAAGGGCAAGACGTGTGATGTACTAAGATGATGCAAAAGAATTTTTAATGTTGATGATCAGTAAGGGTCAAGTCTCATCTGCTATAGAAAAGTTGTGACAGTACTAATGACTAGTGGAGACTTGGTTGCAAGGAGGAAAAAGGTGGTTGACGATTGATGAATTGAAATCTCATGTATGAAAATTAAGATTGGAGGATTGCATGGGTTGACCATAGTATGGTACTTGAGGAATATCCGTAGGCTCTTGGAGTCTTGAGGGTAGTATAAGGTGTCAAGTTGTGAAGGCCCTAAGATTAAAGGGATTCATGCAACCACCTTGGCTTCCTTGACAAATACGAAGCATTACTATGTACAATTAAGAATATCCTGATCCGAGTACCAGACAGGATATGTACTTTCGATGGTCACCCAAAAAACAAATAAGAAAATATTATGACGTATCGTCTAAGTCCTATTTGGAGTTAGAAAATTAAGAGGCACCGAGGGGCCCTAAAAGCGATTAGTAGGAAAATGAAATAGGCATGTTGCAGTGAGAAGAGAGGACCTAAGGGTGAGTGAATATGTTTGTGCATGCTTGTTAGAGAAGATGGATAACTCACTCCTTACACCCTATTTTTTTTCATAGTACGAGGATGACATCAAGATGATAGGCAAGACTTGTTGCTGGATTATGACTAGAAAATCTAGGTCATGGCTTCTTTTGAAAATGATATGATGTAATTTATTCTGTTGATAACTTTACTTTGATGGTTCCCTAGTTTGTATTAATGAATGTGATGATACTATGACGACAATTGTTGTCTCAAATATCAGTTCAGAAATTAGTATCTTTTACTATTCTGAGTTAATATGTTATGTTTTATTCATAAATAGAGAATTTGCGTTCTAATGTGAAATATTTTCGAAAATATTAAATCTCATTATCAATTAAAAATTTGCATGAAATTTTTTGAAATGTATGTAAGATCACTATTTTAGAAATTAGAGAGAACATCTAATTAGTTTTGCTGCAACTTGATGGAATTAGTATTAAGTGACTTAGGGATTAAAAATATCACACTTTGCTCCAACTAAAGGGATTTAGAATTTAATTAAATTAATAAAGAATTTTTGTTATTTAAAGGAATTTCTTTTATTTTAAGAAATTAGAAGGATGTTACATTAAGTTGGTCTCAAAGCTTTTATTTAAAAATATAGTAAAATTTGAGGTGTTACAATTAATAAGCTACATTGAACAA
This sequence comes from Pachyrhizus erosus, assembly GCA_026544285.1. NCBI lineage: Eukaryota > Viridiplantae > Streptophyta > Magnoliopsida > Fabales > Fabaceae > Pachyrhizus > Pachyrhizus erosus. Next base: position 1,279 of record JAMLFT010007451.1, on the reverse strand, counting down.
TATTGATTAGGTGTAAGTACAACTACGTCTGAAGTTTGTTATTCATTCAAGACAATAAAAACAATGTTGGATGTCTATACTTATGAAAACTTTAAATGATTGTCCATTTTTTATGTGTTCTACGCTTAATTTATTTTAACTTGTTTTTGCGTCTAAGTCACAAATATTATGTTTTTCATGATTTAAACACTTGTCATTAGAGTTCATTATAAAATATTAGTCTATCAAATTATAATATTTTTGTAATCATCAAGATCATAGATTTTGAGGGGTCAAACGTCATCCATGTCTTTAGGTTCTAACATATTTAATGGGCTGTGATGAAAATGATGTAAATATGATTAGAGGAGAAATAATCTCAAGTATACTCAAGAGAAGAAAAGGTTTTTCTTTTAGTTATTGAAGTTTATATCTTTAACAAAAGGTTCATTAATAAGATTCTCTTCCTTTTTTATTTAAACTTTTCTCATAACCTTATTTTTATGTTTCTTAATTTATTTAATTAAGTGATTTATTCATAATATCATACTCTGAGCGCATCACATTGTTGGGAACGTGTCCTATATGATCATAAGTTAAATTATTAAGCTTTGACATTACAAGCGGTAACTAAAAACAATTATCATATACATTGATTCATTTAAAGTCAAAAGGAAAAAAGACCTTGTTTTTGAAACTCGTCCACATTTTACATTTCTAGATGTTGTGATTGCAATGTTGGTGAAATACCATGTTTTTTCTTTCAAATAAAGTTTCCAACTTATCCTTCATACATTAATAAATATTTACAACAAAGTGTACTATAATTTAATATATAATGCCCACTTTTTACTATTGCTCAAAGGGAGTTATCTAGTCCTCATGTCAGCTTGTTTAAATTTTTCTATGAAAATTATACAAGGTATAAACTTACATGTTCTAATGACTCATGTAACATCCTTTTTTAATTTATATATATATTAAGAATTATAAATATTGATAATCAATTAATGTGAAGACTTTGACTTATGAAAAGAAGGAATAATATTAAGAGAAAAGAAATTCTAATATAAAGATCTTAAATTTATTTTGGTAAGAATTAGAGTTTATAAAGACAAAATTAATATAATAGTAAACAATGATTGATAAAATTTTTAAAATAAGTAAATATATTTTACAAAATATTTAAGTAAATATAGGACATAAATAATTGAGAAGAATAAAATTAAAAATAATAAACTAGATATTTAGAATGAGAGAATTTAATTTTTATATAAATAAAATAGGTTAAATAAATAAA
>JAMLFT010007450.1:0-14793 GCA_026544285.1 Pachyrhizus erosus | reverse complement strand
ACAATTATAAATTATATATTTTATTAGAAATTTTAAAAGAGGTAACTAAGGAAGTTTATTTAAGGGTATTTTAAAAATAATAATAAATTGTAAGTTATAAATCAAAACATTGCTTTAAGTAATATCTGAAAAAATATAATTTAGTAAAATATGTTTGTTTACCAAATACATCTATTTTGGTCCACTAAATTATAAGTCAGCCAAAATTCAAATACATCCATCTCAAAAATACATTCTAATGCTAAAAGAAACAACAAAGTTCTCCAATTTTAGTTGTACTTGTACATAAGCATTGATATAGGCATCTTAACAATTAAATTAGAAACCATGGTCCAAATGGTAAAATTGATGTTGTTTTTCACTTTGATATTACAACTCTATAAAATTTCAGTTTGTTCACAAAGATGTGAAAATCATTAGGATTTGTCGCCCAACGAACCTATGCTTCATAGAACTTAGTGACCCGAAGCAGAAGCTATATGTTACCACAATCAATAGGTCTTTTCATGAGTAAAGATGTAAAGAGTGATTAGACAAAAGGTTTAAATGTTTTGGCATATATAATTCTACTTATTCAAGATTGTTGTATTTTTCTCTACGTATGACCTTAAAATGTATCTTGTCAAGAAAAAAAGAAAAGAAAAAGACCTTATAATGTAAAAAATATTAATAAAAATAAAACTCATAAAAGTATCTAATGAGCAGTGCACTTCAATTAGAATTTTCTCAAAAAAATGGTAAAAGAGTAAAGGGAGAAGAGAGAGAGAGATGAACCGGTTTCATGGAGACTGTGTGTCAATACTTCAGTTACGAGGTTCCATGTTCATACTTCAGCTTCCATCCAATTGGACAAACGGTAATAACAAGTGTATAGAACAAGAACAAGAACCCTTTGTCTAATATTATTGTATAAACGGTTTTGAATGCCATAGAAGCCATTTTAAGAGGTACAGGAAATGAACTAAGCTATTGCTAAGGCACTAGTTTGAAGGGGCTCTTGTGGATGATATTTTTAGAGATTGGAACCCCAATAAGACGTTTTTGTGGATAAGGTTTCCTTCAATAGAAGCCAGAATTAAACTTGGTCAAGAGTGTGGGTCACCGTATACATATGTAAAATAGTGTTTAGAGTTTTCTTTTTACCTTTTTTTTTTAATAATAAATCACTACTATATGAACATGGAAATGATTGCTGCATAATATACGTACTCACCTTTTGTTGGAAAAAAAAAAGTGTTTAGTGTGAAATGTGTTTCTCTTATTTCATTATCTAAAAAAATGTATTATAGGAATAATATAAAACAGTAAGAATAATGTTATACAAACATTTGTACTTTTTCTTACATCTGTCCATTATTCACTATTTTATACCATAGAGATGAAAGGTAACTATTTAAAACTCTTATTACAAGTGAAAATGGTGTTTGGAGTGCTTTAGTAAATAAATCACTGCTATAAGTTAAACTACACTTTTACACCTTTTGTTATCCTGTGAAATGTACAATGAGAAGTGTGTTTAACTTATTTTAAATTTATACATTTGGTTATAGTTGAAATGTACAGTGAGAAATGCGTTTATCTTATTTTATGTATTGTTTAGTTCTATTGAAAACAGGTGGAATTTTCTCAGGAAAAAAAAAAAGAGAAAATATGATTTTTATTGTTTAAAGGATTGTACATCACAAAAAAAGAAAGAGAAATATGCAAGTCTTACCTAAAAACAAAGTCTTTTTCTTCATTTTTGGTCAGAAAGTGACGGAAATGGAGGAATTGACAGATGAAAGACGAAAATACTCACGTTAACTCTCTTTTTTTATTTAAAATATTTATGATATTTTTTATATTTTTTTTCTTTTTTTTTTTACTTTCTATCCTATCAAACAAGATAATTTCTTTTATTCTTCTTCTTTATCATGTTTTCTTCAACCAAACAATCCAAAAATCATCTTACATTATATTCTTTTTTTTTTATTCCACTTTCTTTTATAACCAAAATACCATTAAAAAAACTGGTGAGACACATATATACATCACCTTGTGTCTGCCAAATTTTCAGTCTCAGTCAATTTTATCTTATTTTTACTTATACTTCTTTCACCTTAGTTTTATGATGTCATGTCTATACTTACACTTCTCTCACCCCAGTCCAATGTGGGGGAGATATGATTCCAAAAGAAATTGTTTATCAAGCATTTTCCCTGCTCTAACTACTATTTCTTTTCAACCTTTAATTTGAAAAATGAACTAAAATGATGTAACTATATACCTTTACCCATTTATTGGTTTTAAGGATTTATAAAATATTTCTAAAACAATTATCTCCCCCAAATCTTAGATTCTACTAATATGAATACATAAAGTGTCTCTTTCCTTCTTGTTAGATATTTTTCTTAGATACTTTTTACACCTTTTGTTATACCTGAAAAAATAAGTGTTTAAAGAGAATGTACTGTAAAGTGCGTTTATTTTGTTTTATTATGAAAAAAAGTGTTGTGAGAATGAAATAAACAAAAAGAATAATCTTATTCGCATTCATAAATCAGTTTACATCTACTCAATTTTACCATATAATTACAATTTAGTCGCATCTTATTTTGCGTTAGTGGTATGTAGCACTGTTTAAAACATAAAAGTCCTGATTGTATGTAAAATAGTGTTTAGATTTTCTTTTTAAGAAAATAAATCATTATTATAAGAATATGGAAATGATGGTTACATGTACATACTATAAGCTGTGTTTGGGTTACCATTGCGTTGAATGTAACCAGCATTTTTTTCAATCCATCAGCTAGCTTCGTTCCTTTTCTGTTGGGTGTATGAGAAAATGTGAATCACTCTTTGGAATTTTTGAAATCGTAAATCAAACACATGTTATAAAGTTGGGTCTTAATGGGTCTCTAGAATTCATCTCACTTAAACATTTTGTAATAAAACAAATACTTTATTATTTACCTTTTGTTGGAAAAAAAAACATTAGTGTGTAACATGAAATGTGTGTCACTTATTTTATTTTTGAGAAAGTACTAAAGAAATAATGTAAACAATAAAAATGTCTACACCCATTTACACTTTACCTTATATCTGTTCATTATTCACCACTTTATTTCATCCAAATGAAAGGTGACTATTTACTACATAAAAAGCTCTTATGACAGGTAAAATGGCGTTTGGGGTATTCTTCTAGCTAGTCTTGCATGGTATGTTTAATTTATAAAGAAAAGTAAAAGGAAAGAAACAAGAAAGTAAAAAATAGATTATTTAAATTGTTTGATAAAATTGAAAGTGAAAAAAAAAATAAAGAATATATATGTAAAATGATATATATATATATATCTTAAATAAAAAAAATTAAATGATATAAATAATATTTTATTTTTGTCTTTATATATTTAAAAGCTTCCCTTCTCTCTTTTCTACTCGAAGGAGACTAAAACTCAGACTTTTTTTTTTTTCTCCTTTTGCAGCTTCCAAACTATGGAATGAATAGATATTTTAGTCTTTTCCTTCCACCCACAATCATTCCTTCTGTTTTCTTTAAAACCAAACCAATCCTTAGTAAATAATTCCCTATTATAAACTACACGATACTTTTACAACTTTTGTTATTCTTAAAATAAACAGTAAAATGTGTTTATCAAATTTAATTGTTTTAAGAGAAAGCAGTGTAATAACCCAGTAAATAATAAGAACAATATTATTTACACATATATATTATTTCATTTCTATTCATTTTAGTCTGATGAGAATAATGTTCTACACATATATATATCATCTCATTTTAATCTACTTTTTGTCTCACAATCAGTCTTGTTTATATTTACACTACTTTCATCTCAGTCTTATTTTATTTATACTTACACTTCTTTCACGAAAGTCAATTTGACGAGAAATGATTCCAAAAACATATATATACCAAACATTTTACCAGTTAGAACCACCATTTTTTTTTTTTTAACTCAATTTGAAAAATGTACTATAAAATGATATGTCACATAATTTTTCTATATACTATATAGCTTTACCCACTTACTGGTTTTTAACTTCTAAGAAAGAATTTCTCCCCCATATCTTAAATACTGCTATTAGAGTATCTGCAACGGATTCTTGGGAAGCACTTCACTTGGGAAAGTAATGCTGCTTTGGAAGCACCCGATGTTGCTGGCTTTAGCATGGCTGTTTTAGGAACCACTGGTGCTTGAAGATTTTTAATTAAAAAAACTTTTATTAGTTATAAAAAATTATATTTTAATATAACAATTCAATTTTTGTGTCTGTTATTTTTGGTTTTTTATTACCGTTTCTCTTTTTTCTTGTTTTTTTTTTACTTTTTTTTTTATGACTGTCAGTATTTTTTATACAAGCAAAACTTCTCAAATTTCTCTCATTCTCACTCTCAAAAATTCTCAACTTCTTTGATTTACTTTTATTTAATAGATCCAAATTAAAATTCATTCAATATGAATCCTGATTTAATTATATACCAAATTATCAAGTTTCATAAATTTAATTTTTTAAAATTTACTAAATTCACAAAATAATCCAAATCTAAATATGATCAATTTTTAATTTTCTACATTCTCATTTATATATCAATTTTATCTTATGTTTCAATCATCATCAATTAACTCTTTCATAAATAATGAAAGAGAGCATGTAATAAAATATAATTTAATTATATTTATATTTAATTTTTTTATTGTGCCAAAAATGTTTTGCATAATAATAATCTAAAAATTTATTTAATTTTTAAATTTAATTAATTTATAAATAATATAATTATAAATTAATAAAAGATTTATTAATAAAATATAAAAATATAAACTTTTTTGTGGGATCTACTAAAAAAATTTAAAGAGTTGTTTCATTATAGAGATTTAATGTTTAAAAATATTTGTATTAAAAAAATAAAAATAAATTATATATGTATAAACATATCCCATTGAAAACAATTAAAATGGAATTACTTCATGTGAATGCTCATAGTATAATACATTAAATATCTCATTTTTTTTTACTTTCCTTCTAAACATTAGGTGCCTAACATTTTTTTTTTACACAAAACCACACCAGGGGATGTCAGTGTTTCTTAAGGGAAGAAAATGAATCAAAGAGAAAAAAATTATTTATAACCAAGTTTCCACCGTTTAACTGCATTAACATTTGGAAAAACTTTCTTTAAAAAAAAAAAAAGAACACATTAGGAACGACATACCACGTGAACCATGTGGAATATGTGGGCTAATATAAAAAGTTATAATAATAACAGAATAATATTATCAATAACATTCAGAAGATGTGAGACGTGTTTAAAAATTTGTAATTAAACATTACAAATCAAATTAACTGCAAGCAATTTTGTGATTTTGCCACTTCCAAGCTTCAACTTTTTAATATTACTACTCAGAAAAGGATAATTCGAATATATTTTTTTCATCCACAAGTACACCAGGAAACAAAGCATTGTTTTTACCCGTTTGTTACATATTGAAAAATTAATTTTAATACAAAATAACCAGGTAGTTATTTTTTAAAAATTAAACAAAGAAGCAGATTTGTAATTATTTATAATCATAAAATTGTTTTTTAATATAAAAAAAATACAGCTAGTTTTTATATGAAACTACTAAACAACTTCTGGTTTTAATTAAATTTTAAATTCTTTTAAACTTCTAAAAAATGATTCTTTTTATGAAAAAATAAAATTGTAACAAACGGGGCTCAAAGTCAAACCACAGTCATTACCACTAGCTCTCAACAATGACACCAAACTTGTTTACCTATATAAGCTTCTTGCATAAAAGATTCTATTGCATTCAGTCACAACTTTGACTATAACATATAATAAGTTTATTAAGGATTAAATAGCAACAGTTCTCTGATGCAAATATGCATAATTATTTAATTTGGTCTAAAAATAAGTTGTATTATTTATGTCTCTACGTATGAAAAATGAAGCTCACTCAGTACCCGATCCACAGATCCACAGACCCATAGAAGTTCATGACTCTTTCAAACCTTCAAATACTTTATGGCAGTTTGAACATCCTTATCACCCCGGCCACTGAAGTTAACCACAACCTTGGCTCCATTAGGAAGGGTTGGACACACTTCCTCTAAATATGCCAATGCATGAGATGTTTCCAAAGCTGGAATTATTCCTTCAAGTCGCGAAACTCTCTTAAAAGCTACACATACAAAACATCAAAGAATAAAATAGAGGAACAATATCTGATACAAGAGAAGCATTTGCATCTAACCACAAAAAAGAAGTAAATATAAGCATCTTATTAAATGCTATATGATGGGAAAATGGCATGTTGCGGATACAATGGAGTTATGGGTGAGCCCTTCCTTACTTCCCCAGTTATAATATTCCCATCAGGACCTATGTTTTATATGATACTGATGGTAGCATTCGTATCAGTAAGCATACATGCATCTAGGAGATAAGAAATCAGCAGTGGCATTACACGAAGGACAGTAATTGTAAGTTTGTGACATTGATTGATACCAACATAAAGCAACTCATTCTAGACATATGAAACTCCTAGAAATTTGGGTTAAATAAGTTTTGCTCGCTGATAATGGTTTATAGTTTAGTCCTAGTAAAAGTTTTGAACAAGTTATTGAGATGAGAATTATAGTAGTGTATGCCAATGCAAAGGAGGGAGAGAGAAACATATCACGACAACTGAAATCCAAAACCTATGCAATTTCCACTTTATACTAAATCTAATTTTTATGCAAAATGTGTATTTGTGTTTAGTAAAGCAGCAAGCTCAAGGTAGTCCTACCTTCCAATGCTTCTTCATCGGTGATACTATGATATTCAGCACGCCCTAAATCTTTCAAAAAGCTATGTTCCGGACCTACACCAGGGTAGTCCAAGCTGCACACAATTTGGTTGTTGAAAACATAATTACACAATCAGAACAAACAGAATTGTAATAAACACAAAACAAATGATAAGACAAATTATCAGTCACATGAATTACCCTGCACTAATAGAGTGAGGCTCAACTATTTGTCCATCATCATCCTGCAGCAGATAGCTCATAGCTCCATGCAAAACCCCAACTTCGCCCTTTGTTAATGTTGCAGCATGCTTGCCACTGTCTAGGCCAAATCCAGCAGCCTCCACACCTATTAGCCTAACATCTTTGTCATCAACAAATTCATGGAAAATTCCCATGGCATTTGAACCTCCACCTATACATGCAATGAGAACATCTGGTTTGCCTCCCCACTTTTCCAAAGCTTGCTTTCTGGTCTCCTTGCCAATCACAGCATGAAACTCTCTTACCATCATTGGATATGGATGCGGCCCAGCAACAGAACCCAAAATATAATGAGTTGTCTCTACATTAGTCACCCAGTCCCTTATAGCCTCTGATGTTGCATCCTTAAGTGTAGCAGTCCCAGAATGCACTGCTCTCACCTATATTACAAGATTATCCTATTAGATAGACCAATGAACAGAGCCCATTTTTTAAATTTTGACTGATCTTTTAAATTCAATTTATAGCAACTAGATTTGGACACACATGAAGGTCACATCACAACACTTTGTCCAATGTAGAGAAAGGGCATACAATTTCCCAGATTAACAATATAATAAATCAATTGAAGTGTTTTTTCATATAAATCTATCAACGCTTAGTCCTAGGATGCTAAAATTAGTCAAATACAGCTATAATTATTTGCTTATAATATTCTCATGTTAGCGACACTACCTTCTCCCAAATCTTACAGTACTGTACTTTTCATGTCTTTTGACATTATGCATCCATCCATATAGAGTACAAAATTGTTTCACCAGAAAATGGCATATATCTAGCATAAAGTTATACCTACTTCAAGAGCAAAACAATCATAAAACACTATCCTAGTGATATGCTAAATCTTCTTCAAATTACTCAGTAACTTCAACCAATTTGTGAACCTTAACACATTAGGAGTAACTGTCTTCTCACATGTAAATTGTTTTAGTCACTGGATGAGAAAAGTGTTCACAAAAATGTTTTACACATTGGTGTGTAGAAACCCTGATTTCATAACAAAACATATACATCTATAATATTCATAAGTTATTATGTGAATAACATTGTTCAGCTGATGATTGCAATATAGAACAAGGCAGTATATTCAATTTATTTTATCCATAAGTCAAGTTCCAAAAAAAAATGTGTGTAAAAGACATGTAGGTCTAACAAAAGAGGAATAATGAAAAGTTTATTCGTGGACGGATCCTATACCCAGTATGTATATTAAAAGAGAAAAGAAACAAACAGATTAAAAGACATTTATATGCAGATTGACACTGCAAATCCAGAAGATAATATTTACATTAGTTATAACATTTCATTTAACAATCTCTGGGGGGCACGGTTGATGCTATTGAAAGGATTAACAACATCCATCACAGCCTTTTATGGTCAAATGTTGAAATGGCTAATAACTGACAACCTTCAGCCACGTTAGTCTTCAGAATGTGATTATTCATATGATATCATGAAGAACAGCAAACATACGATTAAGAACACTAACCCTTTTCATGTCAAGGATAACTTGTTTTTTTTTTCATTTCAACAAAATAAGAAATCTTTTAGAGAGACAATGTATCTTTCCCAAAGACCAGATATATCAACTAAACAAAATTGAACGACAATAACAAATGATATACCTCAGCACCAAGAAGACGCATTCTGAAAACATTGAGAGCCTGCCTTTCCATATCCTGCGCACCCATATAAATAATGCATTCTAAACCAAATCGAGCACATACAGTAGCAGTGGCAACTCCATGCTGACCAGCTCCAGTTTCAGCAATAATGCGTTTTTTGCCCAAATTTTTAGCAAGCAAAGCTTGAGCAACAGCATTATTGATTTTGTGAGCCCCAGTGTGATTCAGATCTTCCCTCTTCAGATAAATGTGAGGCCCTTCACCATTAGGCCTCTTGTAATGCTCCGTCAACCTTTCTGCAAAATAAAGAGGACTCTCCCGGCCAACATAATCTTTTAGAATCCCAGCCAGTTTTGTCTACAATTCAAAACATATATCTCAGAAAATTTCCACTGTTTTTCCTTCCAGGCAACTACATTTCATCATTTCATGGTTTTTGAATGTAGTTAAGATACAAAGAATGAGAGATAAGCTAGTATGTAAGAGAGATAGAAGGTTATTCTTAATATAATTAAGTGAAGATGAACATGGAGCTCCAAATTGTTTACTTCTGTATGAAACTCAAAAAGTAAAGGCTAAGAAATCTTCTAAAGAATGAAAAGATACACATTAAAATGGTCATAAAATTGTATATTTCACAAGCATAAAAAAGTGAAGAAACAGCGTGAAGGGAAAGGAAGTAACATCAAGGATAGTACTTCAAAATAACAAGGTCAATAGTAAGTAACCCTTAGTTGCTCCCATGGAAGAAACTCATGGTATTAAATTGCAATGTGGTTTCGTTGTGAACCTTGTTATTATGAAAAATTGCAAACAAATGCAATTGACACAATTGCAGTCGTGATACAGTCACAGAGACCCCAAAAATTATGGTTTTGGACCGATTTTTAAAACCTTGCATAGTTCAGTTTTCTGGCTATGCCCTACTTCCATGGATAGAGGCTTCAATTCAACAAACAAAAGACATTCCCAAATATGTTAAACTTTCAAAAACAAAAAAATCAAAAACAGCTACAGTCACCAATTCACCATCACTGCCACATTTCAACAAACAATTTGTACGTCACACCAACAAATATTATACAGATTGAAAACCAAAAATTTCACTAAAATAAAAACAATGAAAATCAAAATTCATCACAAACGAAACTTCAGCCTAACCCCACATTGCAAGGGATACCCATTTCCCACCTAAACCCAATGAAAATACTCCACACAACCCAAAGTCCAAACAAACAAACCCCATTCCCCCAACCAAATCACACAACACAAATTAAAAAGCCTCAGTCTCAGTCACAAAACCTGAAACTCCTCATCAGCAGCGAGGGAATAAAAGGCAGCTTCAAGCTCAGTGAGAGCATGCATCAGAGTCTCAGGGACATACTTCCCTCCAAACTTGCCAAACCTTCCAAATAAATCGGGTCTCTGAATTAGAACCGACCCATTATCCATCTTGGCACGTTCCTCCAATGGCACAACAGAGGAAGCAGAAGAAGGGTCTCTGGCGAGAGAGCAAGACACGGAAGAAGAAGGGATTTTGAAAGATGAAAGCTTTAGCATGTTTGAGGGGAAATGGGAAAACAGCTGTGGCTCTCTGGGAATGGAAAGCACCCTTGAGGAGTTGAGACCTGTGAATGGGGTGGAAGCAGCCATGTTGGGTAAGTTTTGTTTTTTCAATTGCTGAAAGGAATGATTGGATTTTGTGTTGTGTTGAAGGCTCAATGTATATGATGGACTAATGTGGAGGGACAAGGATTTTGGGTGTCAGATACGGTTTTGTCTCTGTATACAGATAGATACAAGATCCGGAGATTGATAACAGAATGGGGATTACAACACATTTGGTCTAATAATTGTTTGTTTTTTTCCTTTTTTCTCTTAACCAATTTTGCCATGGATTTGGTGGATTAAAAGTTTTCTGGGAAATGTATTAGTTTTTTCCCAAATTTTTCATGTATTTGGTTTTGGAAGTAGTTTTCCATTTCCTTTTATATATTTTATATACATTAGTTTTCCATTTCCTTTTATATATTTTATATACATTAGTTTTCCATTTCCTTTTATATATATTATATACATTCATTTTCTCAATCATCTTATTTTTAATTTTTTTTATTTCACTTTATTTTATATTACATTTTTCTTTTCTTATCACAAAATTCACTCTAAAATAAAAGAAATTATTATATGATATGAAACTATTATATAATCTTGATTGATATATATGTAATACATAATCAAATTTATTAATTTTTCATAAATTAATAAGAGTCTAATTACTATACTTAATTAACATAAAATTTTATGTACTGCCAATTCATAAAAGATTATATGATACGAATCCAGGTTCGTATCATCATAATTTATATAACTTTTAATATTATTATTATAAAAATTATCAAATTTATTATATATAATAATTTATAATTAAATGATAATATAAAACTATTTTTTTACAGTTGATATATAGTTCATTTTTTCAATTAAAAACTGTGAGAGAAAAAAATAGTCCAGTTCTTAAACACGTAATGATTGAAACCATATAATAATTGTCTCCAAAAATCAACATTGAATATTACTAATTATCAGTTTATGAGTTTCTGCAATTTGATTCGCATAACCTGCCACATAAACAGGTTTAGTATTTTGTTATAGATATTTAATATGTAGGTTTGTTAAGCAGCTTATTTCTCATTGTCTACCTCAAACTTTAGATAACAAAATAGTATGAGTAAATTGTTATAAATTATTTAATATTTAAGTTTACTTTTTTATAAATAAAAAATAATTTATTAATTTTCATAAAAAATTGTTGAAAATTTTAATGATTTTAAAGTGATAAAAAGGGGGGAAATCACTTTGGTCCATGAATGAGAACTGTTCATTAATTATTATTTTTAAATATAAGAAATTTGAAAAAAAAAAAAAAGGTTTGCATAAGTCAATTCAAATTCAAGGTAGACTCGTTTAAATGAGAATCTATATCGATTAACTTGATTAATTGTGTGTACATAAGTAGGTTAATGCATCTGTCAAAAAAAAAAAAAAAGTGGATTAATGCTGAATGGACTAATGATGTTAAATGTATGCTTGAATCTCAATTTATAAAAATATTTTAAATCTTACTTTTCTAAAAATGAGTTTTGAAGAAAAATTTATACTCAAATATATTTTTGAGGAATAACCAAAGATAACTTTAAACTAATTTTATGTTTGAAAGATATAAATACTTTAGATTAAAATGCAATCTTGCTCCTAATTTTATGTAATTTTAGTTTTTTTTTATAATTTTAATTCTCACATTTTAAAAATTTATAAGTTTGATTAAATTTTTAATTATATATATTTAACTTTTAACTAATTAAATTATATTTTAATAGTACCTTAAATAATTTTTTAAAATTTAGAGTTCATTTAAAAAAAAAGAGAGTAAAACATGTAAAATTGATTATTGAACTAAAACTATAAATTTTTTAATCAATATCTTTTATTTATATCTTAAATGTAACAATTTTAGTTATGAATACCATAGATTTAGTGTTTTGTGATAAACAAACTTTGTCCAAATATATGTCCTAAAATTTCAAGTTTTTGACCTAATTTTAGTTATTGAGTTATGAAAACTTTCTACTTATGGATTTGATGGGTTAGGTGTTTGCTGGGAGCTAATCTTCTCAAGTAAGCTTTTCATTTAAATTTGTATATGAGAAAATTTTCACTATCAAAATCTCATATTTTTATTTTTTATTATTTAAAAATTTCTTTCTTTTAATTAAGGATTATGATTTCATATAATCAAAACGTCACAAGAGGAAATATTGCCGATGTTTGCTGGAACATGTAACAATTTTTTACCTATTTACTTCAAGATTTTTGTTTTGGAAAGTAGTTTTCTCACCGGTTATTATAAGCATCTTTTTATTTGATTTATATTTCAAAGTATTAAGTATATTATAAAATAATTGTGTAATGTATGAAAATTTTTAGTTATGAATAATTTTTTTTATGTTTTTAAGATATAAATACATTTATTTTCTTATTTTTATTAGTATTTATTTTATTTGATTTTTGGTAATAAATTAATACTTATTTATTAAATATTTGAAATATTTTTTTAGTAAGATAGAAAAAGTAGATAAAAAAATTAAAATAAAATAAGCATGAAAACTTTCTAGTTATAGGATGTTTTTAAGATACATTCAGATACAGATACATTTATTTATTTAATTATTTGGGTAAACCGTTTAATACTTTCGTATTCTATATTTGAATTTTTTTTGTAAGATTAGAAAAATAAAAAAATAAAATAAATACATTTAATATTGTAAGAAATAAAAATAAACATTTAATGCTGTGTTGATTTTCTAACTAGGAAAATTATTATATTTCAATTTACATAATTTTATAATTTAATATTTTATTTTAATTTTAATTGACTTAAATCTAGATAATGTTCTTTAGATGCTTTTGTAAAAACATGATATGTTTATTATGAATTTTGTAAAAGGATGATGCTGTCACTAAATAAAATATTTTGTCTGGAATCAAGTAAACACGAAAAAAAAAAATCTCAAATTAATACTTATACGAGAACAAAAAAACAAAAAATGAATTAAATCTCTTAAGAAAGTTAATTACACAATTTAACTTTTTTATAGATTCCTTCTTCTAACTTCTCAATAAATTGAGGTCATAAATTAATTTTTAATTATATTAAAAATTTGATTTATTTAATATTTTTATTTTGTCAGTTATTTTTATTTTTTTCTTATAACTATTTATAAAAAAATTTATCCAACCGTCTCAAAAATTATCTAAATTTTATCTATCTTAATGTTGATGTTTGAGCCTAATAAGGTATTGAAAAATTAAAATTTAATTATACATAAATTAAAATTCTATTAGAGGATGCTAACTATACGATCACAGTTGGAGAATTATCTATGTATATAATGAAGATGACACTCATATTTGGTTTTCACTTATTCTTAAACTTACATATATAAATAATATATTAATTTATTTTAATCTCATCTTTTTCATTTTTTATTCAGTCTTTTACATCCTTCTCACACCTTTTCATACTTAACTATATTTTAACTTTCATGATTTTTTGTGAATAATACAAATTTTAATATATAATAAGAGAATTTAATAGAAAATGTGGATAAACAAACAATAAATATTTATCTTTCCAATACTAACAAAATTGACAGTTCGAAACTTCAAATGATGCCCGTTGATGAGACCCACACCCACAACAAATGTCGTTAATATGTTAATATGGATGTTTTATAAAAGAGTTAAGCATATTTTTTTACGTATTAAATAATTTATTTTGATTTTATTATTTAAATTAATAATTTTTATTTTAATATTTTATATTATTTAATAATAACATAAAAATGCGTATTATATATTAAAAATTAAATTTATTATTTTTAATTAGTGAATTATTTTTTATTACAATTTGTTATAAAATAATAAAAATTAAAAATGTGAGAAATTAAAATAAAATAAACATTTAAATAATAAATAATAAATTATTTTATATAATCATATTTTTCTTTTAACATAAATTGTGCAAGGATGCAAATAAAATATAAAATATTAGTTTAACTTTCGTTTTTGATGAATAAAAAGTGTCGTTTTTCAAAATTTTTAGTTGCTTACGTTTTCCTTCGAGTACATGCTTAGATTAATTAATTTATTATAAAAAACACTTTTTTAATAATTATTTTTTAAAATAATAGTTTTTCCAAAGATGTCTTGAAACAAATACGTATTCAGTTTGACTTTCAACCCATGCTGCTTTGATTGCGACTGTAACGTATTATATCTACTATATGTTTATTGAGAAGTCACGTGATTGAACTTTTCTAAGAAAATATTTACTCTATTTCTTTCTCTCTTTATTTCTTTTATTTTTAAGTTTTTGAAAGAATAAATAAAATACAATAATATATACTCCTTCTTATCTTTAGTATTAGACATCATCTAAAAATATTATTAATATTTTTATAAGATATTTTATAATTTTTATAAAAAATTTATTTGATTTTTATTATTTACTCTTATTAAATATTTTAAATATCTACATTTTTTTATTA
>JAMLFT010007449.1:0-14794 GCA_026544285.1 Pachyrhizus erosus | reverse complement strand
TATTTTTTAAAAATTAAAAACAAAAAAAATAAAACTAAAAACTAGAACTAAATTTATTTTTTAAAATTTCAAACGAGATTTATTTGTAATTAATATTTTATTTAATTTAATTTTAAATTACATGTCAAACAATTATCATTATTTATCATAACAAGTAATGAATTACTGATAAAGACTTTAGTTTAATTGATTGAGTAAGTTATTATAAATTTTAGGTATATGTTTTTAATTTTATATATAAAAAAACAAAAAAAACATATTAATAAGGAATATACCGTTTTTTTAAAAAAAAGAAAAAAAAAACAAGGAATAGTAAAATACACTTCTTATCAAAATTCAAATCCTAAATGAATGAACACATCACGTATCAGTTCAAATTTTTTATGATCAACAAATAAATCTCACCATAAGATTTTGTTTGCTTTTTAGCTCTAACTATTACCGTTTGAGTCTGAACCCAATCCGCATTATATCTTTGTTAAATTTTGCGTTCTTTGAGTTTCCACTGGTCTCAATTGTGTTTGATGTGGGAAATAAGTTTGGGTACTTTACAAAAATCCACCATACAAAGATCAATTATTTTCCTTTTTAGATTCAATCGCTTCTGTGGAATTTCTAAGCGACAAATAAATAAATTTATAGACTATGCATGAGATCAATTTATTTTTTCTCTTATTTAAACCACAATGTTGGTGGTTTGTGTGATTGAACACAAATCGGATTCAGTTAAGAATAATAATAAATGAGATAAAATGGAATCAAACTGATTTATTGATATATTATGAAAATTTAACTTTTGTTTAGAAAAATCATATAATTAAAAATATTAAGTTAAATATAATTTATGACATATATATATAATGTTAATATAATGGGAGTTGGATTCAATTAAATGAATTAGTTTTTTATAATATGGTGAATCAAAATTTGAATTCTTAAATAAGGAAGGAAGGGAAAAATTTATGATCTGTTTAGAATAGAAAAGAAAATAAGGAAGGAAAAAATTTAAAATTTAAATTGGAGTGAAAATAAAAAGAAAGAAAATTTTAAATTTTTTATCTCTAAAAGTCAACTTTTTCTTCTCTTTTGTTTTTATTTTTTTAATTAAATAAAAAAATACTTTGATATTCGTTTTTTTTCTTTCTTTTCTTCTAAGTATAATGTTAATGTTTGATTGTGATTTTTATAAGATTATTTTCAAAAGGAAATACGTGTAGAAATAAAAAAATAAAGATAAATAAATTTATTATACATAAGTTTTTTTAAAATATAAAATATTAAGTTAAGTTAAATAATCTAAAATACAATTTAAATATGTTCAAAACATATTCAGTCTAATATGGATTTGTTGAAATTAAATTTTGAGATGGAACGAATTTCAAAAATTCTATTTTCAATAACGATGATTCAAGGGAGACTATATAATTTAGTACTCCAACAAAAATAACAGTAGTTAGGCAATAAGTAGATGTAAAATTATTTTTTTAAATCATTCTTTAACTTCAGTAAAATTTGAAGTTATTCTCATAGACTTTTTTCATTTGAATTTGTTACAAGATTAATTCTTAATAAAGACTTAATTATATTTAAAACTCTTTGTCTTTCTCCTCTAATTCAACGTGTATTTATAATTGAATCATATTCATTAAATGTTTTTTTATTGCGAAATATATCCGTCTTCTCTCTTTCTCTTTTTTCTTTTTGTTAATAACTTTACCTAAATGTTCTTTTTCCTTTTTCCCCACTGTTTTCTCCTATTTAAAGTTTTTCTTTGCTCTTCCTTCTCTAATGATGTTTTTTTTTCTTTTATGATAACAATTTCTATTATGTTAAATTAATATAACTTGTATACATATTTTTTTTTCATCTAAGATATATTTAAATGGATATTGCTAACTAGTGTTTTAAAGAATTAAAAGAAGATGTTTTCTTGAAATAATGTGAAAACATAATTTAAAATTATAAAAAACATATTTTTACACATCTCAATAAAAATATATATTTTTATTTTCTTAACTAACATTTCTAGTTAACATTTGTCTATTTATTTTACCCATTCTGTTTAATCTTAAATACCACAACAACTAGTCAAGCGTGTAACCACTGCATTAAAAAATATTATGTACAGTGGTTAAAGTTGTTGAATAATTTATGGTGGCAATGAATCTTCCTAATTTACAATTAAAGAATATATTAAGCAAGTAAAAGAGTATTTTAGATAGTAAGAAAATAAGAATAGGTTTAACTTACATTTAGCAATTGCCAAGTAATTATCTGATCCAAAGTCCATTAAGGCACACTTTGAGTTAAATCTTTGTCAATTGTCTAAATCCTATGTAAATAAACCTTAACACGAGAATGACTCAAAACTCAAGAAAAACCTCTTTGGTTACTTGATATGCAAAACATACATCACCAAATTATATTGGCGAGTTGTGCTTTCAGATATATAAATGTATGATAAAGTGAAAGCAAAAAAGGAAAAACAAATAACCGAAAACGAGTTAATATATAGTGGACAAAAGAAATTTATAAAATTAATGTTGTTGGTTCAAATAATAATAAAAGAAACTCTTGGGTTGGAGTCCTGATAATAAAAAAAATAGGCACAAAAAATTAAAAAAAAGAAAAAAAATAATGCAACTTTTGGATATTGAAACTTTGAAAGTCATAAAAATTTATATTATGAAAGCATATTAAATGAGAACATACTTTCACGAGAGGATCTAATTTTGATTAAACATATATGATAATAGGGATGCACTCATCAAAGTGTGAGATTGAAATTATAAATTTTAACCAAGTAATTATAATAGTCGGTGAAGATTAATTAAAGTAAAATAATCTTCACCATCTACATATAATAAAAACAGGAATTAACTACGTGATTTATTTCTTAATTAATTAATAGATCACATGAAATGCGTGAATAAATACATGTAGATGTAAAGGGAAGATCAAATTATTTCCTCCTACAACTATTTGTACAGATTAAATTATTATAATCTAACTAATAAATTAAAACTTCTTATTTAGTAAATCAAATCTACAAATTTGTATAACGGTTAAAGATAATTTTCTTGTTAATTAGTTTGTGTTTATTTTTTTTAAGTGTTTATTTTAATAGATAAATAGTTTTTTATGTATTTGTCTGAATTTTTTTTAAAAAAAAATCATATGTACTTCTTAAACAATTAATTATTATTCTTTTTCATAAATATTTATTTATAAAATTATATAAGTGAGTATATATTAATAAATATTTATAAAATTTGATATTTAATAAAATGTATTTATTTTTAATTAAAATATGTTAATAAGATATAATTAGAGATTATTATATATATATATATATATAGATACAGATATAGATATTATATTAAATTATATTATATTATGTTCCTTCTTGATAAAATTAGATTTATGCGTTTCTTCAATTATGGATGGTCGTTTAATTTTTTATAACACTATATTTGTTTAGAATGATTTGGGAAATAATGAAAGAGAAAAGAATGAATTAAAATATAAATTTGAATTTTAGTTGTTTGATTTAGACTGAAGAAGGGGGAAGAATAATTTATGTGGGTCCAACCATTTTCTTTTCGCCCATTAAAGGTGTGAAATAACTAATAAGAATAAAATGTGGGAAAAGTATATATATACCTTCTTGGGAACCGTACTACTTCATGTATTATTGTTTTCGCTACAATTTGCTAAGGGTCCTATGCAATAATAAAATATTATTCCAGAGTAAAATACACCACAATTTTTTTTTGTTTAAATTCAACTTCAATTTTTTTTCTTTAAATTAAATATTTTTTCAAAATAAAATAATAAATTTATGTAGAATAATAAATAATATTATAAAAGCTTAATTTTTGAGTGAATTTTAGTTTTTTAATTAGCATAAATAGCTTTTTTTATATAAAATTTATATATTTATTTCTACTCAATATTTCACTTATCTAAATAAGTATTTTTTTTTCTTTTCAAACCTATTCTTACAAAATAATTATTTTATTTTATTTCTCTTTTAATTCTACACTTATATTTCTTTTTCTCTTATTTTTTCCTCTTTTCTATATTTGTAATCCAAACGTATCATTAACGTATACGAGAAAGGACAAATAATAGCCTAAGCAAACGAGAATCAGTTAAGGCATGTTGGATGCATAAATAGGCCTAGGCTAGGCTAGATGCTAATTATTTTTACAAAATGTTAAATGCCATTAAATTTAAGGGCATATTGGATGTCAAATGCATGCACGCATGTTGGATGCATAAAACTCCTTGATGTGATATTTGAACTATAATATTTAATTTAATTTAATTTATTGTCCCATTTTATTTTTTTGGGTGCTCATTGGAAGAATAGATAGAGAATCCATTATATTTACATTTTCCTATTCCTTTTCTTTTTACCTTCACACTTTTTACTTATTTTATTTATTTCAGAAATTAGCTTCTAAAATTTATTTTTATATTTCAGAATTAATTTTTTGATATTTAATAAAAGCAGAAAGGGTTAGGAGGAATAATGGGTGCAAATTAAGTTCCCCTAGATTGGGACAACAATATAGAAAAGATATTTTTGTTGTTCAATTAGAAAGATGTTAAATTGGCACAACAATATTTGTGCCTTTCTTTGTCCAAAAATTAAATTTTTGTGCCTTTCTCTGTTAAAATGACAATTTTTTTGTGTCCATGGAGAGGAAATATGGTACTGTGTTTGCATACAGATCAAGTCATTTCGATTATGATTTGTAAGTAATAGGGGTGTAAAGTAAATGCATTGGTTAATTTTTTAATTATATTATAATAGATGGATCGATTAAAAATAAACCAATGATCTATTTATGATTTGTTAAAAATGAATTAAAAATTCAACCAATCCATGATTTTTAAACTAAAATTCGTCTAAACCATTCACTAACCAATTTCATGATTCATTTAAGTAAACGCACACACATATATAAACCCTAAACCTTAAATATTGTATAAATTTAAAATCCGTCCCTTAATGAGACGTATGTTCAACCAAAGAATTTTGGATTACATGAACTAATAAATTAGAAAAATATGTTGGATGGTTCATTATTCATTCAATAACAAATTCAATGGTAAGAATTCCAATCTACACTAAAAGTTATCACATTTTATATTCCTATATTTTTTAAATGCTAAAAAGAAACGTAACTCGAAAAAAAATAACCGAGTTAAAACAAACACACCTGCATATAGGCCTCTATTCTGTTCCAGTATATTATGGTGTTATGATGCTGTTTTGTAGTATATTCTATTCAAATTATCGATGATTTGGTCAATTAAAGTAATTATTTGAGTTTATATTTGTGTTTTGGTTGTGCATGTTTGGTGTGGATTGTTACGTTGGTACATTTGTATAGTTGTCCATGCTTGCTAGCTAGTTTTTTACTATTTTCACTTAATAATATGGGGGGCATGAAAACATGAATCTGGGGTCCATGTCGTCATTTAACTGTGAAGGAAAATATTTTAAACTTGTTTAATTTTTGTGAAGATCAAAATCATTAAAAAATACCAATATTAAAGAAATTCGTATCTATAGAAAATAAAATCATACTTTGTGTTATTATTCCTCTTCGTTTACTAATTATTTAACTGATTATTGATAAAACTCATGAAAGGCATTGAACGTAACCAGCGATATGTACTTTGCTGACTGGCCAAATGAATGCTAACGTGAGTTTCTTTCATTCTTTTTTTTTTTTTTTTCTCTTTTTAAAATATCATTAATCGAAAAAGCCTACCAATACTTACAAAAAGAGTGTTATAATAATGTTCAACAATTAAACAATAACTACTTAAAATAAATAACTATACGTGTTAGCAATCTTAATACCATCACAATAATTGAAAGAATAGATGGAGTTGAAAGAAAGCCCATTATAGTTTGGAGTCAGTTCCTCAGCCCAATTACATAAGGATATTTTTGACGAAAGAAAAGGGTTTGTTAATAAGAAAAGGCAACACAAAAGAGAGAAGACAAGGGTGAGAAAGAATATGCCACGCAGAAAAAAAAGGATGAGAGTAAAATATAAAATACTTGTTTGTATTTTTTGTTGTTAATAGTTCACGAAAACATTTTTTTTTGTAACACTATGTTGTTTTAATCACTCAAATGCAAATGACAGTTATATCCTTGCAATATAATAAAGTTTAGCAATTTATTATTCATTAAATGTAATTTTTTTTAATAAAACAATTAAATAGTTAATATATTCAATATTATTGTCTTTTAAATAATAATTTTTAAAATTAAATAAATAGTTTTAGTCAACTATTACCAATTTTTTTACCGTGTTTTTAAATAAATATAAACTAAAATAATAGTGTAAATATTTATTTTAATTAAATACATTGATTTCAATTAAAAAGTATTATAAATATTTTAGTTATTTGTCCATAAATATGAAAACATCTTCTACATGGTACAGAAAGTTGTTATTTACGATAAATTACCCTTTACTATTGTAGGAGAAAAGATAATAAAGGATAAAAATGGTTATAATTAGGATTCTTGAACAGGTGCGTACTTCCTTTTCATTTTCTTAGTTTGAATGGAAGGGAAAAAATGTGGAATTTATTGATATATATATATATATTGTATTTTAGTGTTTTTTCACTCATTCAAAAAGAGAGAAAACAATAAAATCAGTTTTTTCTCCATGTATTTTCTATCTTAATTAGTGTTTTTCTTCAATCAAGATTCAAGCATATGACAGTGCATTGAGTAGAGTTTAATCAGCAGTAGGCACAAATGGGCCTATGAGCATTGGATCAAACTCAAAGAATCAGCAGCTGCAAGAGAGCCCAAGAGAACTAGTAATAAGCCCGCAACTTGGAATGATTTTGTGCACTGAGGCATAATCCTCGAATTCTAGAATCACTTGCATTTGTTTTTGCTGCTTTTGTAGTTTCTATAATATATTTAATTTTTTTTCAACCAATCAAAATCAAACAAATTATTTCTTACTTAATTTCTTAAGCAATCATTCCTAATGTAACATTCTTCAAAGAATTTAATATTTATGTAGTGTGAGTGTAGATTTTTTTATATTGTTAATAAATTAAAAATTACTGTTAAAATAAATTTTGAGAAAATTATTATAAAAATTAATAAACTCGTAAAATATAATAATTTATGATTAAACTACAGCGTGATTGAATAAAAGTGTCATTATATAGTTTATTCCTTAAATTTTCTTAGCGAGGGAGAAACACGTTGTAAATGGGGAGATTATTATAAAGTTTAGGTATAAAGATAGTGTGGAATGAAATGAAAAAGCATGAAAAAGTTGAACAAAGTTTACGCTCTCATATTCTTCTTTTTCTCCTTACAGTTTCAAACTTGACGTTTTAAACATGTAAATAGAAGTGATCGACAAATAAGTGAGAAAATAGTAGTTTATCTAAACTTTTAATACAACAAGGTATCATTTACATCTTGTATTTTTTAAATAGATAAGAAAAGTGATACTAGTAAATAGTAATATAAAAATTGTCCAGTTATAGTGATATGTTAGCTGGATAATAAATTGGATTTTTTTTATTTTCTTTTCATTTCACACTCTTTGTCCATTTATTTTTTTGCTTTATCATGTACATGAGAAAATCTATTTCTTGCCACACATGTAATGACTAGATTCAAATTGAGTTAACTTGATATTTAAACAAAAAATACTTGACTCTTGAAGTGGTATAGTTTAGAAGATAAAATAAAGCTATAATTGTTAATTATAAAATTTAAAATTGAGATTGTGATAATTAAAGTGCATGCATAAGTATAATTAACTAAAAAGTTGTTAAAATTTCAATTATTAACCTTTTAATAAAAAAATTATAACTGAATTTTATTCTAACTATACTTTTTTTTTACTGTAGAATGATCTTATCTTTTAGACAAAGTCAGTACAAGATTGAGTTATAAAGTCGAAAAAGTAAAAATCTAAAACTAATTAAAGATTTCTAAAAATATATACTTTGAAATAAAACATAAAAATATTACCATGTTACGAAAAGGGGCTTAATTTAATTCTATAAGTCTTATAATTTATTATTATTTTTAAAAACAAATATTCTAAAGTATTGTATGACATAAAAAATTTCAGTTAGTTAGAAGCTTGAACCTATCCATTCCATAAAAGAAATGGAATTTAATCTTCAAGCTAAAATTTATTGGAATTTTTTTGGGGCATGTGCTGGTGTATAAGAACATATCAAATATTGTTTTAACAATACATATAAAGAAATGAATGAATGAGATTATAATTGAAGACTAAGTTACGAAACTTATACTCGAGTCTCTTGACAAAAGTAAACTTATGCCTTAAAAGATAGACTTGTAATTGAATTCTCAAGTAGAGAAAATTAATACATATTATATATTTATATAAAAATTGGTAAGAATTATATACAAATAGTGATATAAGATTATTTGATAATTTCTTCCTCAAACAATCTTTCCGTCGCCTTTATCATTTTCATTAAATTGAAGAATGATCCTTTCCATAATTAAGCCACAAATTAAAATGTAGTATGAAATGGACATCACAACATATATAGGTTAACGCACCTGATTGTAACTGTGATAATTTCTTAAAAAGTGCAATATAAAAGTATAAAAGTTTGGAGCAGCTGCACCCTCAGCCACCAAGTTTTTCCACCAATTAAAAATATTTAGGTATAGATCAAAGTTTCAAGCGGATCTTTCCAAATGTCATCTTAATTACAAGCGTATATATAACTTTTTTATTTTTTAAAAAAATACATGTATCCTTAAAAAAATATCTTTAAATATTTAACATAATCACATTATTCAAAATTATCAATTAAAATTAAATAGCATTAGATTCACACATTTAATGTAAGTTGTATATAATTTTTTATATCCTATCATATATATATATATATATATATATTAATGGATCATAAACTAATCTCATTTGTAATATTACGAATGTCGTTAATTTAAATTTTTTATACAAATGATAAGAATCAAACACAATTTTTTTTTAATTAAATAAAGCATTCTCAAATTATGTAAACACATGATATCTAACCTAACTAGTACAACAACAAATAAGGTTAACGTGTATATCGAATAAAAAAAAAATGGTTAACATACATACATGAGTTAAGTACCACACGTGATTGATGAGACTCGAACTAGACGTTTGGGCAGTTTTGCCTACACACCTGTTCATGGTTGATATACAAGTGCTAACCACTCTTGTTTTTTTGGCACAGAACCCCTTGTTCACATTATACAAAATCAAAGCATCAATGTTTTCCTTCAACATGCATGAATATCCACTGTTTGAGTCAAAGTATGTTCTCTTATTTTTATTTTTCTTTTATTCAGCTCAAAAGGTGGAATATTCTTTTCCAGAGATAACATGGAAGCAAGCAGAGTCCTGTAAAGTTAAATCTCATATGGCATATGAAATACAATCTTATCAAATTTTGAGCATCGTACAATAAATTACCAAATGAATAAAATCGGAATTAGTGCCAATAGTCTTCCATGCATGAAAAAGCAGCTATGCTTTCGAGCATTCAAAGTGATACTATTATTTTCCCAACAAAAGAAGATAAATCACGTGCTTGAACATGGATCAAATAAAATAAAATCAAAAGTAGTGGATACTGAGTTCCTTTTTACAGTAATCCATCGATCACCCCCTATTCATAATTTCCCCCAATCCGGCAAATAGAAACATTTTCACTGTAGGAGGGGAATACGAAGGTTTTATAGATCGAATCCCTCGAGTTAAGTTTTTAAAACAACCTTAATTACTAACATTGTGTTTGTGCAAGTGGATTTAAACTTAAATCTCTTAAATAAAATCTTAAATTTAAATTTTATACATAAAAAATTAAAATTAAAAAAAATATCTCACACAAAATGATCCATCAAAGTTTTTAATAGAAATTAATCATCAGATAAGTCAATGAGTATTTCACATACTAATAACATGATAATCTTTCCCTCCTCCAAAAAAAAAAAAAACAACTACAAGTATTTATATAGATGGAAATACAGTTCAAGGTTACTAGATATAAATTACTCAACAAATAAATAAATTAAAATAAAAAAAACAGTATAATTGAGTTAACAGGAATCTTGAATGTATAAATATTAAATCATTATTTTTTCTAACCAATGTTCGGATTAATCAGTTGAAATTTATATTTAAGAGTAAAATAAAAGAATACAACGTAAGAAATCCATCTTTTGAATACGTGAAATCCATCAAATTTATATTTTAATTTCCTTAAGCTAATCTTAGGGGTGTAAAACCCATACTCCAATATAGTATCCTATATGTTATTGGGTTTTTAAGGTTCGTAACGTCGTGTTCATCAAGTTGGGTATATACAAGATTAACAATTCTTTCAGTTTGAAGAACCAAACAGTGACCACTTAGAAATTCTTCCATTATAAGGAGGAGACATAGCTATTGTGGAGCGGATGACCAATCACAATTCATCTCTCATCCTTATCCGTGAAAGAAAAAGCAGCTCTTGATAGGTCTAATTTTGTTCCACTCCTTCAAAGGTTGATAAAGAAATTTCCACACTCAAGGACTTGGCACTCATAGTGACACCATCATTATGATCTCTAATAATTTGAGTCAGAAGGTCACATTAAAGCAAGATATATGGAGAAAAGAAGTTTGGGTATTAAAATATCTCTATTTCGCTCAACACACCATCTTCCTCATTTGAATTGTAATTTGTTTTAGACTGTTGTTGATTTAAACTTAAGCTATTCTAAGGTTGTTGTAGTACCATCTCTTTTCATCATGCAACTCCCTAATAGAAAAGTTTATTAATTTATTCATGTCTTTAAGCCCTAAAAACACTATAGATTGAGTGGCAAATTGAAGGGTACATCTAGATTTTCACCATAGGAATTGGATCATAAAATTTTACATGTTGGGATAGAAATCAATATTCCAATTCTTTAACTCCTAAATTAGGGCAAGCATTATAATTCAAGAATTCATCAAAACCTCATGCACTACTAATTTATTCCAAGACTAACAACATACATGATGAGGACTCCATTCAAATCCACCTACCAATTTCCTAATTGTATTATCGAATCTAAAATCATTCATGAGTAGTCAAGTCTTGATCAAAAGCAATAAATAAAAAAACAATCACCTTATGAGTAAGTATTAAATTATTGATGATATGAAATTGTTTTGATTTTTTATGATATCTCAATTTGAGATAGAATAAAGTTTTCGAATATTTTTCTATGATTTGATTCTAAATTATGATGTTTGAGACTTTAGGATCAATGATATCAATTATAAGTTCTTGTTTTATTGTCAAACTAGAAGCGTTTACTTTTAATCAAACAAATGACATGTATGAGAACTTGTGTACAAAGCATTGATTTGCTTAAATTGTATTTGAATCTGATTATAATGTTAACTTCGTAGCTTAGAACAAGTATGAGAACTTGTGTACAAAGCATTGATTTTATACAATAATTTGAATTGCAATTTGATTTAGTCATTATTACAATTGTACTTGAATTTGTGAAGAGAACAAAGTTTTAAAAGAATATTAATTGTAGAATTCTAAACTAAAATAGAATAAATGCAATTAAAATTCGATGAGATGTGATACAAATAGTTAAGTTGCATATGTAATGCTCCTTTTTACTCATTTTATTTTAATGTAATCTTTCTAGATATTTTATTTCAGATAAATTTTAACAATAGACTTGTCAGGGGTTACAATTTAAAAGAAACATAACTATCGCTATTATGCTCGAGCAATTTGAATTCAAACATAAATATTCAGATTAATATATATGTAAAGGTTTAACATAACTGTAAATATTATATATCCCTAAAATATCTGCTTAATATTTATTACATTAACTAATAATGATAGGCAGCCTCATCTACTCTCACCAAAATCTTATAACTAAAATTCTTAGAGGGATTTTTTTCTTCTGAGGATTCCTCTCTTTTTACTTGACCATTTGCTGATACTGAACCAGTAGAAAAGTTTTGGCATGGAGGGGTTTGAGCGCGTCGATGAGCTACTGGAAAGTATGGAGGAACTCGGTAGTTGGGTTTGTGATAGGACTACTAGGAGATCTATATGATAGAATTATCATGAGACTATCACGTTTAGAGGTTTAAATGCGAATCTGACAACACCCATAAAAGTATCATCTCCACTAGTCAAATCATGCATCCATTGACCCTCTAAGGGTATTATCATCAAGTGGAATAGGGGTTGGGACTCGTTCACCAACTATATATGAAATGTGGGGGTTGAAGAAGTGAATCATCTATCCTTAAGCAAACACATACAAGTATACATGTCACATTAAGGATTCTACTCGTTTAGGGCTCTTCGTGGTCTCCAAAACTGTTAGCTCCGAAAGAACTTACATGAGTGTGTCAATAATAGTCCAAGTATGCATTTTGGGTTGATGATAAGGAATATATATCTTGCCTAGTATTGGGTCCAGGATACTTTCAAGCAAATCTTGGTAATGCTCCGCTCTGTTGAGGATGCCAAGTTGGTTCTATGACATCCTCTTCACTTTGAGTAGCTTACAACTTGACACCTTATCTACTCTCAAGGACTCACCAAAGCCTGCATCAATTCTTCAAGTACCTTTTATGGTCAACCCTTGCAATGTTCGTGCTTGATTCTCCTCGTTAAGGATTCTGATTCATTCTACACTCCTTTTCTTCATTTATCAATCTTTCTTGGTACTGATTTTTAATTCAACGACATCACCTTGTAATAACTTTCTTCCATTCTTACTTTGCAAGGATAATATAAGCTTTATCCAACCATTGTCTAAGAGATTTCTCAGTTCATATTCTACCTTAGAGTTATTTTTATAATTTACTGTCTCATGGAGACAGTTGTTATCACTTATAGATTCCTCTATTATTAGTAAAGGTAATAAACTTCATCTCTACGATTAATACAAATAATCATATAACATAGGAACATTAAACTTATAGTTAAACAATATTCCAATCAATATAACTCACATTATAATTGAAATGACAAGAAAATGACAAAATGGTCTTTTTCCAAGACCTTCATGTTTATGTTCTAATCTACTCTCTCCTTTCATCTTTCTTCATATTCAAATTTCATTCTATTTTGTTTAACTAATAAATATTAAAATTTAGTTAAGAAATTCATTCATATATCAAGAATTATATTCAGAAAATAAGAAAAGGACAAAATTATCTTTTTTAAATATTGTTATCATTATTTTTCTTCCTTCTTTTCTTCTATGATTTTCTATCTCTATATTTACCTTCCTAATTTAGTTTATTTGAGTTCAAATTTAAAATAAAATATTATTTTTTTCTATTCACACCCCCTATTTGTTTTACTCTTTGCACCCCTATCTCACTAAACTTACCCCTTCTTGTTCTTCTTCTTCCTTAGACTCCCTTCTCTTTCTCTCACTCTCTATTCAAACTCTCAATCTCCCTCTCACTCTCTCTGACCATCTCCCTCACTCAGTTTCCCATCTTCCTTTTCTCCATCATCTCTCCCAAACCTTCTTCCTTCCTTAGAAACTTATTCAATGAACAAAAATATAATTTTTCAAAAATCAATTTTTGATTTCTTCTTTAGCTTTTTTTACGACTTAATTCTATCTAGTTTTCATTTTAACATTGTTAGATTCCTTCAATATCGATCTAGAATGAAATTTAGACCCAAAATTGAACTAAAATCAAAGGTATGACCAGCTTGGCAAGCATGGCGGTCCGGGCAAATTCAAAAATTTGAATTCACCTATTTCGTGAGGTTTTTTCTGAATTAATGGTGTGAGAATGTAATAGATATGTTCCAGAATGAATTCATATAGATAAATTAAAGAATAAACAACTCCTTCTACCTCTATTAAATTTTTCTGATGATAACTCTAGTGAGCTCCAATGACATAGCAAAATCACTATTTGGCCTTCTATTCCTTTGATGGAAAAGGTAGCAAAGTAAATTTTGAATGGGTCTCTGACAAAAAAAAGGGAAAACAAAATCGATTTGGATGAAGAATTTGAGTTCAAATTTCTTCTATGTGTTCTCGATTTCCTGTGCTTGATTTCCTATTTATAAGACGGTTCAACCTCAGTTTTGTGCTTGTCAAGTTCGTAGGGTATGGGCAAATCTAGCTAGGTTACTTGCAGGGTGTGTGGGTTAGCAGGGCGGCACATTACAAAAGGCAACTCAAGGTTGAAGGAGGTGATCAAACAACTTTAATGGCGACAAATGGTTTTTGGAACTGCTTATATGATTTTTATTTCATTAAATTCGCAACGATGAACCTAACGATCAAATGATAATCTCTGCTTTCTCAAAATCCTCTCCACCTCCAGGTTGTGTTCTTTGAATCCGCTCTACCCAAATTTTTTCTTTCTTTTTTGTGTTTAGACAAAGTATTTTCTTCCTAAGGTTTATTATGTGCAAATGTGTTATTTTAACCAATGAGTTTGCCAACTCAGTTGGTCCACTCCTCACCTTCCTCTCTCCAAGGGTCTAGGTTTCGAACCCAACCCTTTCCTCTTTTCTTTTTCTTATTTTTTTTTTTGGTTTATATTTAAAAATTATTATTTTTTATTTTTAATTTTTCCTAAAAATCGTATAAATCAATTTATATTTTTCTTCTCATGTTTATATATTTTCTCCCACTAAAATATTTATAATTCTATTTATTTTAATTTATTATATTTATTTATTTATTTAT
>JAMLFT010007448.1:0-14794 GCA_026544285.1 Pachyrhizus erosus | reverse complement strand
ATTAGTGCAACTACCACTATCTATTATGAGAGAACATACTTGTCCCTCAACCACACAACGAGTATGAAAGATATTTTTCCTTTGAGATTCGTCACTTATGTTATGAAAGGTACCAAGCATGCGTCTTACCATTAATAGATCACCCTCCTTAGGTGAGTGAATAGCTTCACTACTACCTTCACTTAAGGTGTCACTCAAGTCTATTGAAGACTCACTCTGAATGCTCGTAGTCTGCTTGAGAATCATGACCCTTTTGTTAGAGCATTGGGGGGCAATATGACCGTTACCAAGGCATTTAAAGCATTTAATGTCTCTTGACCTAGTGAGGTAGGGGAGTCTTTAATTACAACCTTGCCCTCATTGGCCTTAAAAGAATTAGAAACTAAACCACTATCTACTTTTTTTTACAACTTCTTTATTTAAGGAGGAGATGCCCTCCTTGTTCAAGCTAGTCCTTTCACTTGAAGTCCAATTGCTTTTGTTTCCATTCTCTCTTCTAATTTGTTGCTCCACTTTCAAAGTCCTGCGAAACAAATCATGAAGATTAGTGTAAGATTGTAATTCTACAATGTCTTGAATTTCCCTATTGAGCCCATTTAGGTATCTAGCCATGGTGGCTTCTTGAGGGTCATCTACTTCAGCTCTTATAAGATATAGTTCTAATTCTTTAAAGTATTCATCTACACTTGTTGACCCTTGGTATAATCTTTGCAACCAATTATGCATGTCCCTAACATAGCTAGAGGGTATAAATCTTCCCCACATTGTTATCTTAAGTTCTTCCTAATTTCTTTCACCTATCCTTCTTCCTCTTCTTAATTCTTCTTCGAGTTGATCCCACTAACTCAAAGCATAACTCTCAAAGGAAAGAATAGCCAATTTTGATTATTTTGGGTCACTCAAGTGATGACAATTAAAAACATGATCACATTTCATTTCCCATTCTAAGTAAACTTCTACACTAGATGACCCTTCAAATTTAGGCAAGTTAATCTTGGGATCTGTTTCCCTTTGCCTATATGCATCATGCCTAATTCCTTCATTATTATCTCTTGGTCTAGGTGAATTTCTAGATTTCCTATCCTCAAATCTATTTTTTGTTCTATTTCTTCTATGTTCATGATTATCCATATAGTAATTATCACTAAGATGTGAGGATGAAAAAGATTGATTTTCTTGAATTTTCACAAAATCTTCAATTTTATGGTTCATTTCCTAAGAGTCCAATCCAGTTTATGCTTATTTTCTAAATGCATGACCCTCATTTGTTTCATCAAATTAGCCATTAACTTGGCTGATTTTAGTGATAGTGCATCACTATCACTACTTGGAGCCATGCTACAAAACAAACAAAGGTTAGTTAAACTTTACAATACACTTGGAATGACCACTCAATTTTTTTGGTCAATTACAACTTGAAACACCTCTCAATTTTTTGTTTAGGTGTTTACGCTCAAACACTTACCAAAAACCACATATTACAAAACTTTTCTTTGTTGGAATTTTTGTACAAATTTCCTCTTTCACTCCCTGGCTCTCCTTTTGAATGCTAATGAGTAGTTCCAAAAGTCCTCAATCAAGGTGATATCCCCTTGTATAGTTTTAGGCCTTTAATTCCTCTTTCCAAGGACTAGGAAATGCAAGGTCAAAGACAAAACTAAGAGATATGAAGGAGACAAACAGCAAAAGCATAAAAAGAAAGCACTACTCAAAATAAGAGATTAAGGTAAGACAAATTGGATAAAATGTAGAAACTCAAAAATATAAAAAAGGCAAACCAAAGAAAGAGATTGTGAAACAACTCAAAGAACACAAAGCATTTATACAAGTAGAATGAAAGCTATTTTAGAAACTCAAAACATGCACAATATTTTAAAAGACACAAGAATGGACAAGAAACTCAGCAACATGCCATACAAGATTTGTGAAAGAACTTTAAGTACAAAAAGGAACTCAAAGCATGTTATAACAAAAGAATAAAGCCTACAATCACAAAGCTACTGCACTTTCACTTAAAACAAACAAAATCAAGGAAGAGAACAACTTTGATGCCTCGGTTTAAGTGTTCAAAAAATCCAGCAATATATTGCAATGCATTTAGCTCAGCATAATGGAAATTGACATCACATAAAGCTTGTTTAGGCTCTAAACAGCAAGCATCCAGTATTATATGTGCCTATAAGCCTAAGATATGAGCTAATGAAGTCAATAATACAAGTAATACCACAGATTTTGAAAACTCAAAATTCTATACTTTCTTTTCTCTTTTCTTTTTCTTTTCAACTTTTTTTTATCCAATTCTTTTCTTGACTGGACGAAAGCTTCTAAGGCCTATTTCTCACTATTTTTGAAAGAATTTTGGGTATAAAAGAGGAGGCAAATGACTTCACAAAGTATGCAACACTAGACAGAGGCAAAAACTTAAGTTCACCCAAAATTTTGCATGCATAGATGATAGGCAATGACAATTTTTTTTTAAATCAGTTTTGTATCAAGACAACTCAAAGAAAAGTAGTTCTTAACAAAAACAAATCTAAAAACTACTAGACAACTTCTAAGAATAGGGTTCAAAATTGAACACAATACCAAGAGTAGAAGCACAACTAATACAAAGACTATAGGACAGCTGTTAACATAAAAAAAAATGAGCTAAAAGCTCCAATACATGAAGAGAAGTCACAATAACAAAACCACTAGTAACAAGATCAATTGGAGATACTAACCTTTACTTTGAAGAAGTCAAGCTTGAATTTATTTACTCAACTCCAAAACATAGGTAACAATTCAAGTTTTTAGTTCAATACTCTCAAAATGCAAAGGTATTTGTTTTAGTTCAACATTTCTCCATAGCATAGATAGTTTAAGAAAAGGTATTGTTCATTTGTTCTTCCAAAGCATAGGAAAGGTCTTTTAGTTCATGTATACTCCAAAGCAAAGGGGAATTTTAATGTCCAAAGCTTGCTTGAGTTTAGGTAAAAGGAGTACACGAATTTCTTGTCCAGTTTTAAGAATAATGCTTGAATAAAAATGGAGAAAGAAGCAATAACAATAGACTATAAAACTTGAACAAGAAGAATAGAAGAAGACTTACCAAAACTTGGCACAAGGAAGAAGAACAAGCTCAAACCATCCACCAAACCACAAATTGGTGAAGAAGCAGCAAGGATAACAAATGAATTAAAATAAATGAAATAGAATCCACTTATCTCTCCAAAGATTGGACACTTGAGCTTTCAAAAAGTGGAATAGGCACACTTAAGAGCTTGCACGAAAATTGTAATAGAAGAATACAATGAATGTGGTAGATTTAATCAAATTCACAAGAAGCATGTCGTGATTTTTAAATTTCAAAAATTTAGATTCATGTACCTCAAAGAACATGACGAGCTACAACACTAGGCACAAGGAAAATGTGACTAAAATTTGAATTCAAATCAGGTTCATGCATCTAGCAACAACTGAACCAATCAACATATATATTCAATGTATTAAGATACCAATTGTACATAAGCATGTGACAGATACAACACAAGGAAAGTGTGATCCATTTTGTGTTTTTTTTTTTAAATTCAAACTAGATTCAATGAATCTAGATGATAACTAAATGGAACAAGCACTCTTTGCACTAACACATGCATGTGAGGAACCACTCCAAGGCACAAGGAATGTGTGATAGCTTCTCACACCAAAGTTTAGACAGATTCAATGAATCTGGATTAGCAATTAACCATGGATTCATGCATGATTCAGACTTGAATTAAGTGCAATTCATCTAGACAATGAAATGACACATGTAAAGCATGACAAAAAATAGATTCATGCATGTGATTAGAATCAACGAATCTGGACAATGAACCAAGGCACATTCAAAGCATGCAAAGCATGACTAGGCACAGATCAAACAAAATACATGTGATTGTTTGAATTTTGAATGGATTCAATGCACCAAGACACGAGCTAGCACGAGCACATGCTTCACACCTTACACATGCTTTAATGAACGAATTTTAAGAGTGAATAAGTGATGTATTCCTAACTTCAACAAAGGATGAGACACCTCAAGTTCCTCTTGGACCCTTGACAAGAGCCATGAGAAAAAGGCTTGAAGAAAAACTCAAGCTTCTTCTAATTAGGTCATGATAGTATTAAGAGTTTATTTTTGGGTCTTGTATTTGGCCATTTATAGTTTAGGATTGATTAGAGTGTTTGATGGTATCCACTCTTAAGATCAGTTTTAGAGAAAAATGATGCCCCTCGCAACTCATCTAATAAATCATCTAACTTAGGAATTGGATGCTTATATTTCACTATTATGTTATTGATCTGTCTACAATCAATACACATCCTCCAAGACCCATCTTTCTTAGACACTAAAATCACTGGCATAGCACAAGGGCTAAGACTTTCTTGCAACCACCCCTTACTTATGAGCCCTTCAACTTGTTTTTGTATCTCTTTGGTTTCTTCAAGGTTACTTCTATATGCAGGTGTATTTGGAATGTCAACTTCAGGGATTAGATCAATTTGGTGTTATATTCCTCTTATAGGTGGTTACCCTACAAGAATATCTTTGGGAAAGACATCTTTCAATTCTTGAAGAAGTTCTTCAAAAGGGCCACTTAATTTTGTTTGATTATTACGACAAAGTGGAGAAGGAAGACATAAATACAAGGGTTTCTTGTATAAGAGTGATTTCTTTACCTGATGTGGAGTGACCAAACGACCCTTGGCTTCTAAAGACATTACCTTATTTTTGCCCTTGGACTTTTTTCCTTAGTGATTCATTCCTAGCTTCTACAAAGGATGAGACTCCTCAAGTTCCTCTCGGACCTTTGACAACAGCCATAAGAAGAAGGCTTGAAGACAAACTCAAGCTTCTTCTAATTAAGCCTCAGTAGTATTAGGATTTTCTTTTTGGGCCTTGTATTTGACCGTTTGTAGTTTAGGATTGATTAGAGTGATTGTATTTTTAATTTTGGGCTTGTATTAAGGACCATTAGTTATAGGAATTGGGCCTCAATAGGCTTAGGCTTGAATTGGGCTTGCTTCCCGTAAAAGCAGTCCAATCCGCCACTACCTCTTGTAGTTGAACGAATTTTCAAGTTTTGTGAAGGAGTAGAAGCTTGCTTCTAGTCCCACATTGCTTGGATGAAGCTTTGGGGTGAAGCTTGGAAGCCTATAAATAAAGACTCTCCCCTTCCATTGTAATTACAACTTCATGAATGAAATTCATTGTGAGATTTAGAGAAGCTTTCTCTCTAGAACTCTAAAGAGTAGTTCTTTTGATCCTTATCAAGACCTTGTTAGTCTTGTGGTGGATTTCCTTTTTCCTTATCTTCTTCTTAGGAAGAAGTGACATATTCATTTCTGTCTTAGTCCATTTCTTTGAGTTTTGAAGCATCTTAAAGGCTGATGCTAAGATCCATGGGAGTAACATAACACACTCTCAATGCTCCCATTCTTCTTGAGAATCATGGCCTTCTTGTCAGGGCATTGGGAGGCAATATAGCCTCTTCCAAGGCACTTAAAGGATTTAATATCTCTTGACCTAGAACGGGCGGGGGAGTCTTTAATTACAACCTTGCCCTCCTTGGGCTTAAAAGAATTAGAAACTAAATTGTTATCTACTTGTTTTACAACTTCTTTGTTTAAGGAAGACATGCCCTCTTTCTTCAACCTTGTCCTTCCACTTGAACTCCAATTCTTTTTGTTTCCATTCTTTCTTCTAATTTGTTGCTCCGATTTCAAACCCTTGTGAAACAAATCATGAAGATTAGTGTAAGATTGCAATTCCACTATGTCTTGAATTTCCCTATTGAGCCCATTTAGGAATCTAGCCATGGTGGCTTCTTGAGGCTTATCTACTTCAGCCCTTATAAGACACAACTCTAATTCTTTAAAGTATTCATCTATACTTTTTGACCCTTGGTATAATCTTTGCAACCTATTATGCATGTCCCTAACATAGCTATAAGGTACAAATATTCCCCTCATTGTTCTCTTAAGTTATTCCCAATTTCTTTCACCTATCCTTCTTCCTCTTCTTAATTCTTCTTGGAGTTGATTCCACCAACTCAAAGCATAACTCTCAAAGGTAAGAGTAGCCCATTTTAATTATTTTGGGTCACCTAAGTGATGACAATTAAAAACTTGATCACATTTCATTTCCCATTCTAAGTAAACTTCTACACTAGATGACCCTTCAAATTTAGGCAAGTTAATCTTAGGATCCTCTTCCCTTTGCCTATATGCATCATGCCTAATTCCTTTATTATTATCTCTTGGTCTAGGTGAATTTCTAGGTTGCCCATCCTCAAATCTATTTTTTGTTCTATTTCTTCTATGATTATTATTATCCATATAGTAATTATCACTAAGATGGGAGCATGAAAAAAATTGTTTCTCTTGAGTTTTCACAAAATCTTCAATTTTATGGTTCATTTCCCTTAGAGTCCTATCCATTTTATGCTCATTTTCTAAATGTATGACCCTCATTTGTTTCATCAAATTGGCCAATAACTTGGCTGATCTTGGAGATACTGCATCACTATCACTACTTGGAGCCATCCTACAAAACAAACAATGGTTAGTTCAAAATTACAAATACACATGAAAGGACCACTCAATATTTTTTTTTGGTCAAATACAACTTGAAACACCTCTCAATGTTTTTAAGTATTTACACTCAAAACCTTGTCAAAAACCACAAATTACAATACACTTCTTTGCTGGAATTTTTGTACAAATTTCCTGTTTCACTCCTTTGCTCTCCCTTTGATTGCTAATAAGTAGCTCCAAAAGTCCTCAATCAAGGTGATATCCCCTTGTATAGTTTTAGGCCTTCACTTCCTCTTTCCAACAACTAGGAAATGCAAGCTCAAAGACAAAACTAAGAGTTATGAAAAAGACAAACAGCAAAAGCTTAAAAAGATAATATGTGTTGTGATGTAGTCCCTATGGAAGCCACACATATCCTCTTAGGTAGGCCTTGGCAGTATGACAAAAATGTAGAATTTAATGGCCTAACTAATATTTACTCTTTTAGGCACCATGGCCAGAAAATAACTCTAATACCTCTAAGCACCAAAGAAGTTAATGGTGACCAAATTAAAATAAAGAAAAAGAGGGAACAAGAAAAAGGGATCTCTAAAGGATCCCATGTCCAAGGACAAAAGTCCAAGGGCAAAAATAAGGTAAGGTCTTTAGAAGCCAAGGGTCTTTTGGCCACTCCACATCAGGTAAAGAAATCATTCCTAGCCTAGAAGCCCTTATATTTAAGTTTTCCTTCTCCACTTTGTCTTAATAGTCAAACAAAATTCAGTGAGCCTTTTGAAGAACTTCTTCAAGAATTTAAGGATGTCTTTCCTAAAGATATGCTTGTAGGATTACCACTTATAAGAGGGATATAACACCAAATTGATCTAATTCTTAGAGCTAGCCTTCCTAATAGACCTGCATACAAAAGTAATCCTGAAGAAACCAAAGAGATACAAAACACAAGTTGAAGGGCTCAAAAGTAAGGGTTGGGTGCAAGAGAGTCTTAGCCTTTATGTTATGCCAATGATTTTGGTGCCTAAGAAAGATGGGTCTTGGAGGATGTACACTGATTGTAGACCCATCAATAACATAACAATGAAATATAGGCATTCCATTCCAAGGTTAGATGACTTGTTGGACGAATTGCATGGAGCATCCTTTTTCTCTAAATTTGATCTTAAGAGTGGATATCACCAAATTAGGATAAGAGAAGGGGATGAATGGTAAACAACTTTCAAGACCAAGTTTGGGCTATATGAATGGCTAGCAATGCCCTTTTGTCTTACAAATGCCCCTAGAAGTTTTATGAGACTTATGCATCATGTGTTGAGAGAATTCATAGGGAGATTTGTAGTAACTTTTATGGTATCCTAGTTTATAGTTCAATACTACAAGCTCAATTAGAACATGTGAAGAAAGTCTTAAGTGTTTTGAGGGAACAACACTTATTTGCAAATTTAGAGAAGTGCACTTTTTGTGTGGATCATGTAGTCTTCCTAGGATTTGTTGTAAGTGTAGGAGGTGTTGAGGTAGGTGAAGAAAAGATTAAGCCAATTAGGGATTGGCCCACTCCTCACAATATTGATGATATAAGGAGTTTCCATGGACTAGGAAGTTTCTATAGGAGGTTTGTCCCAAATTTTAGCACAATTGCCTCACCTCTTTTAGAATTAATTAAGAAAAATGTAGGCTTCAAATGGGAGACAAGACAAGAAGAAGCCTTCCAAAACCTAAAAGATAAATTAATCCAAGTACCTATCTTAGCTCTTTCTAATTTTTGAAAATCATTTGAGTTAGAATGTGATGCCTCCAATGTAGGCATAAGTATTGTATTGCTCCAAGAAGGCCACCCTATAGCATATTTTAGTGAAAAACTTAAAGAAGGCCAACTTAACTATTCAACATATGATGAGGAGCTTAATGCTCGTGTTAGTGTAATACAAACATGGCAACACTATCTTTTGACCAAAGAATTTGCGATCCATAGTGATCATGAATCACTAAAATGTTTGAAGGGTCATGGTAAGCTTAATAAGAGGCATGCCAAATGGGTTCAAGTTTTAGAATAGTTCCCTTATGTTATCAAACATAAACAAGGGAAAGCAAATATAGTGGCCGATACCTTATCTAGAAGATATACCCTTTTGTCTGTAATGGATGCTACATTATTAGGGTTCAACAATATTAAAGAGTTATATCTTGAAGATATTGAACTCTCCAAAATATTTGAGCTATGTCAAAACAAAGCTCATTTAGATTATTATCAGCAGGATGAGTTTTTTTTTAAAGGAAACATATTATGTGTTCCATAGAGTTCTTATAGGAATTGGAAGTTAAAAGAGGCCCATGAAGGAGGCTTAATGGGTCACTTTGGTATAGAAAAGACTCACTGAATATCCTGCACGAACACTTCTATTGGCCCAAGATGAAACACCAAGTAATCAACTTTTGTAACAAATGTGAGGTGTGTTATAGGGCTAAAGGGAAGCTTATGCCTCATGGGTTATATCAACCCCTCCCTATACCTTCATTGCCATGGGTAAATTTGTCTATGTACTTTGTTTTAGGCCTACCTAGGACCAAAAGAGGGAGAGATTCCATTTTTGTGGTTGTGGATAGATTTTCTAAAATGACCCATTTTATTTCATGTCACAAAAGTGATGATGCTTGTTGTGAAGCTGATTTGTTTTTCAAGGAAGTAGTTAGGCTACATGGAATACCCAAAACCATTGTATCTGATAAAGACCCAAAGTTCTTGAGTCACTTTTGGAGGACTCTGTGGGAAAACTAGGAACTAAACTCTTATTTTCTACATCCTATCATCCCCAGACAGATGGACAAACAAAAGTGGTTAATAGAACCTTAGGACAATTATTAAGATGCATGGTTGAGGAAAACTTAAAAACTTGGGAGGAGTATCTACCTCTCATAGAATTTGCCTATAATAGGGTAGTGAATTCAACCACTTCCTATTCTCCTTTTGAGGTAGTCTATGGTTTCAATCCTCTTACTCCTTTAGACTTGCTTCCAGTCCTTGACATTAAAGATATGGTTAATCTTGATGAATTGTCTAAGACCCAATATGTCAAAGACCTACATGCAAAGATCGAAGAACAAATTGAAAAGAAAGTAGAATACTACTCTAGATAAGCTAACAAGGGAAAGAAAGCTATAGTCTTTCAACCTAGGGAACTAGTTTGGGTGCATCTTAAGAAGGATAGATTTCCTACCCAAAGAAAATCAGAGCTTCTACCTAGGTTTGATGGTCCTTTTCAAATACTTGAAAGGATCAATGATAATGCTTATAAAGTAGGCCTGAATCTTATGGAGTTTCTACCACTTTTAATGTCATTGATCTTTCTCCTTTCATTTCAGGTGATCTAATTGAAGCTTTAGATTTGAGGACGAATCCTCTTGAAGAAGGAGGGGATGATGCATTCCTAGCTTCTACAAAGCATGAGACTCCTCAAGTTCCTCTTGTACCTTTGACAAGAGCCATGAGAAGAAGGCTTGAAGACAAACTCAAGCTTCTTCTGATTGAGCCTTGGTAGTATTAGGAATTTCTTTTTGGGCTTTGTATTTGGCCATTTGTAGTTTAGGATTGATTAGAGTAATTGTATTTTTAATTTTGGGCCTGTATTATGGCCCATTAATTTTAGGAATTGGGCCTCAATAGGCTTCGGCTTGAATTGGGCTTGCTTCCCCTAAAAGGAGCCCAATCCGCCACTACCCCTTGTAGTTACACGAATTTTCAAGCTTTGTGAAGGAGTATAAGCTTGCTTCTAGTCTCACATTGCTTGGATGAAGCTTTGGGGTGAAGCTTAGAAGCCTATAAATAAAGGCTCCTCCCTTCCTTTGTATACACAACTTCATGAATGAAATTCATTGTGAGATTTAGAGAAGCTTTCTCTCTAGACCTCTAGAGAGTAGTTCCTTTGATCCTTATCAAGACCTTGTTAGTCTTGTGGTGAATTTCCTTTTTCCTTATCTTCTTCTAGGGAAGAAGTGGCATATTCATTTCTTTCTTATTCCTTTTCTTTGAGTTTTAAAGCATCTTAAAGGTTGATGCAAGGATCCATGAGAGGAACATAACAACATGCCTTGTGTAGATGCATCTGAATTTTAAATTTAAAAATAATCACATGCTTCTTGTGAATTTGATTCAAATCTGTCACATACTTTCTGTTTTCTGAAACTAATTTTTGTGCAAGCTCTTAAGTGTGTTTAGTACATTTTTTTTTTGGAAAGCTCAAGAGCCATATCTTCGGAGGGGTAAGTGTATTCTATGTCATTTCTTTGAATTCATTTGTTGTTCTTCCTGTTTTCTCTTCAATCTGTGGCTGCCTCAAGATTTGGTGAATGATTTGAGCTTGTTCTTCTTCTTCCTTGTGTTAAGTCTTGGTAAGTTTTCTTCTCTTCTTCCTGTTTAAGTTTTCTAGTCTATTGTTCTTGCTTCCTTCTCCATTTTTGTTCAAGTATTGTTCTCAAAACTAGACAAGCAATATGTGCACTCCTTATGCATTGATTCAAGCATTGGACATTAAATTTCACCTTATGCATTTTGGGTGAACTTGAGTTTTTGCCTCTACATAGTGTTACAAACTTTGTGAAGTTTATTTCCTCCTCTTTTATACTTAGAATTCTTTCAAAAACATTGAGAAATAGGCCTTAAAAGCTTTCGGCCAGTCAAGAAAAGAATTGGATAAAAAGAATTTGAAAAGAAAACGAAAAGAGAAAATAAAGAACCAAAGAAATTATAGAATTTTGAGGTTTCAAAATATGAGGCATTATTTTTGTTATTGACTTTATTAGCTCATATCTTAGGCTTATATGCACATATAAATACTGCATGCTTGTTGTTTAGAGCCTAAACAAAGCTTTATTTGATGTGAATCTCCATTTTGGTGAGCTAAACGCATTGAAATACCTTGCTGGATTTTTGGAACACTTAAACCGAGGCATTAAACTTGTTTTCTTCCTCGATTTTGTTTGTTTTAAGTGAAAGTGTCGTATCATTGCGATTCTAGGCTTTATTCTTTTTTTATAACATGCTTTAAGTTCCTTTTTGTACTTAAAGTTATTTCACAAATCTTCTATGGTATGTTGTTGAGTTTCTTGTCTATTTTGTGTCTTTTAAATTTTGTGCATGTTTTGAGTTTCTAAACTAGCTTTCATTCTACTTGTATACATGCCTTGTGTTCCTTGAGTTGTTTCACAATCTCTTTCTTTGGTTTGCCTTTTTGTTATTTTTGACTCTCTACATTCTATCCAACTTGTCTTACCTTAATCTCTTTGTTTTGAGTAGTGCTTTCTTTTTAAGCTTTTGCTGTTTGTCTTTTTCATAACTCTTAGTTTTGTCTTTGAGCTTGCATTTCCTAATCCTTGGAAAGAGGAATTGAAGGCCTAAAACTATACAATGGGATATCACCTTGATTGAGGACTTTTGGAACTACTCATTAGCATTCAAAGGGAGAGCTAGGGAGAGAAAGAGGATATTTGTACAAAAATTTCAGCAAAGAAGAGTTTTGTAATTTGTGGTTTTTTGGCAAGTTTGAGTGTATACACCTAAAAAAATTGAGAGGCGTTTCAAGTTGTATTTGACCAAAAGAATTGGGTGGCCATTTAAAGTGTATTTGTAATTTTGAACTAACCATTGTTTGGTTTGTAAGATGGCTCCAAGTAGTGATAGTGATGCACTATCACCAAAATCAGCCAAGTTAATGGGTAATTTGATGAAACAAATGAGGGTCATGCATTTAGAAAATGAGCATAAAATCGATAGGACTCTTAGGTAAATGAACCATAAAATTGAAGA
This sequence comes from Pachyrhizus erosus, assembly GCA_026544285.1. Lineage (NCBI taxonomy): Eukaryota > Viridiplantae > Streptophyta > Magnoliopsida > Fabales > Fabaceae > Pachyrhizus > Pachyrhizus erosus. Next base: position 2,442 of record JAMLFT010007448.1, on the reverse strand, counting down.
TTTTGTGAAAACTCAAGAAAAATAATCTTTTTCATCGTCACATCTTAGTGATAATTACTATATGGATAATAATGAACATAGAAGAAATAGAACAAGAAATAGATTTAAGGATAGGTAACCTAGAAATTCACCTAGACCAAGAGATAATAATGAAGGAATTAGGCATGATGCATATAGGCAAAGGGAAGAGGATCCTAAGATTAACTTGCCTAAGTTTGAAGGGTCATTTAGTGTAGAGTTTTACTTAGAATGGGAAATGAAATGTGATCAAGTTTTTAATTGTCATCACTTATGTGACACAAAAAAATTAAAATTGGCTACTTTTACCTTTGAGATTTATGCTTTGAGTTGGTGGAATCAACTCCAAGAAGAAGTAAGAAGAGGTAGAAGGATAGGTGAAAGAAATTGGGAAGAACTTAAGAGAACAATGAGGGGAAGATTTGTACCCTCTAGCTATGTTAGGGACATGAATAATAGGTTGCAAAGATTGTACCACGGGTAAAAAAGTGTAGATGAATATTTTAAAGAGTTAGAACTATATGTTATAAGAGCCGAAGTAGATGAGATGAGCCTCAAGAAGCCACCATGGTTAGATTCCTAAATGGGCTCCGTAGGATAATTCAAGATATAGTAGAATTACAATCTTACACTAATCTTCATGATTTGTTTCATAGGTCATTGAAAGTTGAGCAACAAATTAGAAGAAAGAAGGGAAACAAAAGGAATTGGACTTCAAGTGGAAGGACAAGCTTGAAGAAGGAGAACATGTCCTCCTTAAACAAAAAAGTTGTAAAAAAGTAGATAGTGGTTTAGATTCTAATTCTTTTAAGCCCAAGGAGGGAAAGGTTGTAATTAAATACTCCTCCACCCTCACTAGGTCTAGAGATTTGTAGTGGTATACTTTGATGATATCCTAGTTCAACACTACAAACTCATTTAGAACATATGAAGAAAGTCTTGAGTGTTTTAAGGGAACAACTTTTATTTGCAAACCTAGAGAAGTGTACTTTTTATGTGGATCATGTAGTCTTCCTAGGATTTGTTGTAAGTGCACGAGGTGTTGAGGTAGATGAAGAAAAGATGAAGGTAATTAGGGATTGGCCCATTCCTCAAAATATTGGTGATGTAAGGAGTTTTTATGGGTTAGGAAGTTTCTATAGGAGGTTTGTCCCAAATTTTAGTACAATTGCCTCACCTCTCTTAGAATGAATTAAGAAAAATGTAGGCTTCAAGTGGGAGACAAGACAAGAAGAAGTCTTCCAAAACCTAAAAGATAAATTAATCCAACCACCTATCTTAGCTCTTCCAAACATCCAAAAATCATTTTAATTAGAGTTTGATGCCTCAAATGTAGGCACAGGTGTTGTATTGCTCTAAGAAGGTCACCCTATAACTGATCTTAGTGAAAAACTTAAAGGTGGGTACCTTAATTATTCAACATATGACAAAGAGCTCTATGCTCTTGTGAGGGTAATGCAAACATGGCAACACTATCTTTTGCCCAAAGAATTTGTGATCCATAGTGATCATGAATCACTAAAATATTTGAAGGGTCAAGGCAAGCTAAATAACAGGCGTGCCAAATGGGTTCAATGTTTAGAATAATTCCCTTATGTTATCAAACATAAACAAGGGAAAGCAAATATAGTGGTTGATGCCTTATCTAGAAGATATGCCCTTCTGTCTGTAATGGATGCTACCTTATTATCAGTGTTATGTTCCTCCCAAGGTCTTGATAAGGATCAAAAGAACTACTCTTCAGACTTTTAGAGAGAAAGCTTCTCTAAATCTCACAATGAGTTTCATTGATCAAGTTTTGAATTGCAAGGAGGGGAAGAGCCTTTATTTATAGGCTTCCAAGCTTCACCCAAAGCTTTATCCAAACAATGTGGGACTAAAAGCAAACTCTAATCCTTCACAAAGCTTAAGAAACTCGTGCAATACTAAGAGAGGTTGGCGGATTGGGCTCCTTTAAAGGGAAGTAAGCCCAATTGATGCCCAAGCCAATTAAGGCCCAATTCCTAAGACTAATGGGCCATAATACAAGCCCAAAATTAAAAATACAAACACTCTAATCGATCCTAAACTACAAATGTCCAAATACAAGGCCCAAAAAGAAATTCCTAATACTACCAAGGCCTAATTAGAAGAAGCTTGAGTTTCTCTTCAAGCCTTCTTCTCTTGGCTCTTTTCAAGGGTCCAAGAGGAACTTGAGGTGTCTCATCCTTTGTTGAAGCTAGGAATGCATCATCCCCTTCTTCTTCAAGAGGATTCGTCCTCGAATCTAAAGCTTCAATTAGATCACCTGAAATGAAAGGAGAAAGATCATTGACATTAAAAGTGTTAGAAACTTCATATGATTCATGCAAATCTACTTTATAAGCATTATCATTGATCCTTTCAAGTATTTGAAAAGGACCATCAGACCTTGGTAGAAGCTTT
>JAMLFT010007447.1:0-14796 GCA_026544285.1 Pachyrhizus erosus | reverse complement strand
CCCCCCCCCCCCCTCCCCCTTCCCCCCCAAACACATATATCAACAAAAATAACAACCTAGTCAAGAAACAGATTCTTTTAGCAGAGTAAGCATACATTTCTTACCAAACTAATTGGATTTTTATTTATACCTCTGATCATTTCAAAATCTCAAACAAGATGGGACTCAATTATCTTTTTCAAATAAATAAAAATGCAAAACGAGTAAATCACCATGCCATATATCCATTATTAAGAGAACAAGGAAGTTCAAATAATGTTATTGATAAGCACCAAGGCAAAAATACTGTGATAATAATGTGATTGACATTTTAAATTTATCAATGAAATGGTATTAAAATAAATAAAACCTAGCAACTTTTGAATTTCGATGACACTCTAGTCTACAGACAGAGATACAAACTACTGCATATCCTCCCAAATCATGCAAATATGAAGTATTGAGGCAACACATAACAGATTTCAAACAAGTTAAAGAAAGATAAAAACAGTATAACAAAGACCATATAAATTATGCAAGACTAGAGAGTCCTATTGCTAGAGTGTTTTTTCATCAACATTCTCTCTATCATCAAAAATTGTGTTCACAGACTAAACTTATCCTATTTATTAAAAAAGTACAAGATAGAAAAAACAAAAGCTAAGACAAATCACAGAAGTGTTTGGCATATGAGTCATCAATTGTTTCATACTTGGAATCTCGCCGAGCACAGAGTGCATCTATTTCATCTATAAAGATAACAGATGGCTTGCCCAAGGCTACATGAGATGATGCCTCTGAAAAAGCCTCACGGAGAATTCTCTCACTTTCACCAGCATGTGCTCTATGAACAGAGTGTGGACTGCAAAACACATAAACAGACAAATAATAACAAGTAATTGACTCAGGTCAAAGAAATTCAAAACAACATATTCAAAAGAAGAGTACCTAATGATTGTCAAATGTGCCTCGCACTCCCGAACAACTGCCCGTACCAAACTTGTCTGTAATGAAATTAACATATAGGCATATAATTAACTAATTTTACATTTCATAGGCCAAGAAAAATGTAAGTTTGACTCATGGCATGATCACACCATAGTAAGACATCATATAACTTCCTATCTACTTTAAACTACTATTCAAACTATTTGTCAACAACCCTATATTGTTTTATTATCTATCTGTCTTCTTCCATTTATTCCCCTTAACACATCTTTCCTTTATTCCTCCAACAATAATTCAAGATTTTACCAGCAGAATGTCAGTAATAGTATCTACATGTGGGCTTTACTCATAAATCAATCTCACAGGTTTCAGTGGTTTGTCTTCAACCCCCTCCGTATATGAAGTATGTTAAGTACACAATAGGAACCAGATTCTTATTAGAACCTCTTATTAAATGGCTCCAGAAGTTATTCAGGAAAGTCATTATGATGGAAAGATACTGTGCTTTTCAGAATTTGTCAACCTTAGATCCTCACCTTCTCTTGTTGCTACTGTACTGCACCTCCTCCTTGCCTTATTTTCATTTCCATTTTTTTTTTCCTTTTTCCTATTCTGTAGATGTTCTACTTCTTAGTTTAAAAGTTCAAGTTGTTGTATATTTTCAGGCAACAATACTTGTATATGTGTACATATAGTAAGTGTTGGACATAGCTACATACCTATAACTAATTGCTATTGAAAACAACAGTAATTCATATGCTGTACCCAGTAAATTCCTTCACTTTGGGTAGCAGATTCAGATTCATGTATATAGGCTGCATCAATCATATACTTGGGAAGTAGAACTCCTAATAATTGTCTTGAAAGAGGATAACTGTATTCTGAGAGCTATTTGGAAGAATATTAATTAGCCTCAAAAAAGGATCAAGATTCTAGTTATTTCACAATTCAGACCAAGTTTTATTTATTATGGCTGATGGGAAGTATCTTAAATCACAACGCAGAGTAGTTATTTTGTATCCATTTGACCTACCAGTGAAATTATGCTGTCACAGAAATTGCTCCTGCAAGTTTATGAGAATCAACATGCAATGAAAAACAATTTAGGTAATTTATGTTCATATGTTGTCAGCAAAAGCTCCAAGAGTTTTGCTTTTGTCTACAATCAAATTTATTTCTTAGCCGAATAAACACAAACTTGCCAGAAACGCTCATTTCTTTTAAGTTGTACTTTTAAACTGTGCAGTGGCCTATCACAGATAGTAACTACAAGGAATGACACATGACTATGATTAAATAAACAGAAAAAACTACATTGGAAAATAAATAAAAATTGCAGCATATTCTCTGTTCCATGCAAGTTAACAAAGGAGTTATTTTTCAAAAGAACTTACCTTTCCAGTGCCTGGCGGACCATACAGCAGCAATCCTCTTGGCCACTAGAAGGAAATCCAAAAAACCAAGGGGAATAGGTAAATGACATTTACAAAGAACAAGACCCACGTGATTAATAGAATTATAAACATGAAGAACAAGGGAGGGGGAAAAATGAACCTTAAGGCCAAGCTTCTTTGCTTCGTGAGAGAAGTGAAGAGGGAATATGATGAGTTCTCTAAGGGCCTGAAGAGCTTCAGCGTTGCCGCCGATGGCTTCCTCAGCTCTCCAGTGATTATTGCTGTCACTGCTGTTGCTAGTACAGCTTTCCATCTCTGCACACATCACAGACTGATGGCTCAGACGAATGAAATATTTGGCTTAGAAACAGGGCAGCCCAACCCAAACCAGCCTTCACTGGTTCATTATAAATGGACTGGGCTTTGTTAGTCCACATTTTAAACATGTATGATTATTTTTCAAAGCTATGAAACACAATCCAGTCATTGATTCAATCAAGGTATTGTATTGTTGATTCAACCAGTGAGTCATGGATTTGCGCTTGTGTTAGAGAGAGAATCCATGTTCCCAACAAAGGGTATCTTTTAGCCCTTCCTATCACAATCACATGATCTATCTAATCTAACTGGCATTTCAAACAATAATTGGTATATGGCAAGGATAACAAAACTCTGTATACAAGGTGCAGCATATGAACATGGAACATCAATCACATAACAAGTGCACATTAAAAGCAGCTAATGATTTAACTATATCAATACATTCTCGCACAGCATTTCCACTTGGGCGATTCCTCTTCTCATCTCACCTAATCTTTGCAAACAATGCTTCTCATTTACCATATAATTTTTCAACTACTAACCATGAACTGCCAATGACATATTAAAAAAAATATCAACAAATTAAAGATAAACATCCATGTGACAACTGAAGAGTAATTTTCCAAGTTAGAATCCAATAACAGGAATCAAAAGAAAAAATCAATTTAAAAGAAAAAAAAAAAGTAACAGAAGCCAATAACGAGCATAATTAGAAATTACGCATATAATCACTTATTGCCAAGTTTTGGAATAAGCACTTATTGCCCACACTAGAACCCCAAACCCCAGTGTAAAATCTGTCACTAATGTAACAGAGAAGCTATTGAGGTCCAACGAAAGCTTGAATATTTTATACCCTGCAGGGCCTCAGAAGCCATTGTACGCAACTTAATTCAATAACTGTCATGTGTAGTGTCATAAAATAGATAAAACTGAGTGAACAAAAAAAGTGCACCCTGTTTCCAAAAGCTTTGCAACTAAAAACGAAATACAGAACAGCAGAGTAGAATGTAGGAAGGGGCATACCAGAAGCACGAACAGTGCGAGTGGGAGGCGGCGAAAGGGGACGCTGATTCTCTCAATTTTAAGAAATTGACGATCGAGATTTATTCAACTAAACACACCGTTTCATTACCCTAATTTAGATGTTTTCCCTTTTCCAAACCAAAGCCAATTTCAACGAAAGCCATTACAGCTTGGTTGGTAGAACAACTTCGTTTTGTGAATATTTGAATTATTTGGTTGGTTACAGAGAATCTAGGATGTTTCATTTATTATTTTAATAGAACATGAATATGTGTATGGATAAAAAATATTGATAATTTTATTAAATTTTTATATTATTTTTTATTTATTAATTTTTATATTATTGAAAAAATGTAAAGTCAGCTAAAATAATTTTATAAAATAAGAAACTCAATTTATTAGTGCATAAAAACAAGGTATTACTTGTATATGAATTTATTCATGAATAAGAAAAGTAGAAGATAACTAAATACACTTATTTCCTAATATAATTATAAAGTTTTATTTTTTATTTTTTTTATTTTTAAATTTTAAAAAAGTTTATAGACAAATTAAATTATTTATGAAAAATCAGTTAAAACATAATTTTAAATGAAAATTTCATATATTATTTCATTAAATCTATTTTTAAGAAGTTTATTAATTTATTATTTAATAAAATATTATAATAAAATTAAGTGAAAAAAATGAAGTAATATAAATTTAAGAACATATTTTTAAATGATTATATATTAAAATAATATAATCAAAATTCATATTTACTTGTATTAAATTTGATGTGATTTATGAATAAATTATAAGAAAGAGTTTTTATATTATTTTAAAGAATTTATATTTAAAACAAAAAATATTAAAATTAATAATTTAGTATTTTCATTATATTTGAAGTTAGAAATGATCAAAAATTAATTTTTTTCATATTATATATATATATATATAATATAAAAAATATTAAATAATATAAATAAATTAATAAATAATTATCTACTATATTTTTATAAGATACATGTACATAGATGATAATTAAAAATCTCAATTATCACAAATTCTCATCAACTCCATAAATTAGTCATCAATTTTACTTTCATTAAAAAAAATTAATGATTAATAACAATATTATAAATAAAAATATTAATAATAATCATATCACTGGATAATGCACGAAAAGTTTATCACCGTATTAAAAAAAGTCTTTAATAAATTAGTTAAATAAAAAATAGTAAATCAATAAATAATTATTTGTTACATAATTATTAAGATTTTAAGGTAATTACACGCCATTCTCTATTTCAGAATTTGTAACATTTTTCTAATTTAACTTTCAAAAAATAATTTATAATAATATTTAAATAATAAAAAAATAGTAAATTTGAAACTATTAATTTAACTTCGACTATTTTTTAATTTTAAAAAATATTCATAATATTTTTAAAAGTTTACAATTTTAAGAAAATATTTATAATAGTTTTAAAAAATTAAATTTTATAAACTTTAATTTAATTATTTAACATCAACTATTTTGAATTTCAAGAAAACATTTATAACATTTTTTTATAACTTTGAATTCCAACCAAGCATTTATAAAAAAATTTAAATAATTAATTATTAAATTTTAATTTAATTATTTGACACCAATCTCAGTTTCAAAAAACATTTATAATATTTCTAGAAATTTTAAACTATTAAATTTAAATTTAATTATTTATTTTTCCTTTCAATTATTTAACACCAACTAATGTTAATTTTATCTATAATCTTTTTTAATTATTAATTATTCTTGTTTATTGATTGAGCTATACCTATAAATATATATGATAAGAAAAATATAAGTTATAATATAAAAAAATGTTTAAAGAATGAGATTAGATATTTATTCATCAATGATAGTAATTTTTTTAACTTTCCAAAATATTGTTAATATAATATTTTGACTATTATATGTATTTATTTATTTATTGTATATATTTATTTATTTTTGTGTGTATATATATATATAAAATGTTTAGGTTTAGGGTTTAGGATTTATGTATTTATATATATATAAATTTAATTAAGATAAAATAAATTTATAAAAATATATTGGTAGTAGAAACGATAGAAAAATAAAAGGAGAAAAATATTTAAAAACAAGGTTGGGATTTGAACTCAGGTTCCAAGGGTGGCTTGGCAACGCACTGGACCAGCAGACCATGCAGCCATCCACGTTTAAAATAACAAATAATATTTATATAAGGATTGCTCTAAAAAAAATCAGAAAAAATAAAACAGCAAAGTCCAAAACGTGGGTGGGGGAGGATTCAAACTGGAACCTAGCATTGTTGAGCCACAGGCGCTTTAGATGCTATATTACTACGTTTTCTTTTATAAGAGCTATGTTTCGAGCATAAATAAGTGAAGCAAATTGCCCTACCAAATCGTTGCAATTTTTCCCTCAAGCCACCTTTTCGAATATAAGTTTCTCTCCCAGCAACACTCCTTCTTTCTCGAAAACAAAATGAAAAGCATTCACTACATGCCACAATATTGGGTTCCTGAACTGCCAAGGTCACGACGCAGGCACCAAGAGTTACAACAATCACCCTACGTCAGAGTTGAGACGCTGCTCTAGCTCGTCGGAGTTTTCAGGCTTGCCGGAAAAACATGTAGAGGTAGGAGGAGTCCCGTCCAGCTGCTGCCTTGTGTTTTTTTCAAAAAATGGAATGCTAAGTTTCTGTCCAAATTTTTTATTTCATTTTTTTATGACTGTGTTGCTCATTTTCATCCTCAATAATCCCCTTTGATCAAGAATGAATTGCCATCCTAGTTGTATGAGTCTTAGCTGCTGAAAGTTTGAAATTTTCGTGTTGAAATGTTGAGGTGTTTTTCGGGTTGGCTAAACTAAAAAAAGGGGGGAGAAGGAGATAGGCAACAGAGAGAAGAAACTTAACAGAAAGAGAGAGAAGGTGAGACAGAGGGAGAGAGAGAGAAAGAGAGAGAGAGGAAGAGAGAAAAGGTGAGGTGGAGAGAGAGAAGGTGAGAGAAAGGGAGAAAGAGAGGAAGAATAATGAAATAAAAAATAAATAATGAAATAAAAAGATATAAATGCAAATAATTTACAAAGAAATTAATTGATAATTATTTTTGAAGAAATGTTTATTATATGAAAATTAGAAATGTTTAGAATTACAATTGGTTGATGTGAAAAACTAGTGGTATTGTATATTTAAAATTTTCATTGATAGTGGTGATGACAACATTAGAAATTGATTATGCAAAATTGACCAGTCACCTAATTCAATTATTAATTATATAAATAAGCCTAACATGATTATCATTAAAGAAATTGAGATCGATTAGTTTTAACTTAATATTAATTAATATAAAGACTAACTTAATATTAACTAATATAAAAGACTAGGATAAGTTATGTTATCCTTTTCTACCAATCATTAGGAATGAGCTTAGTATGGGAGGGTTAGGGTCTAGTAAGATCAATAATCCTTTTAATTTAATAAATTCATAAATTAAATAACTAAATAATAAATATTTAATGAATAAATAAATAATAATTAATAAATAGAAAATAAGATCTTATAAATTAAATGCTTATTAATCAAAATAATGGGAACAACACAATAAGAATAATGACGTCAATAATAGAAAAAAAATTGTTGATGTTGAGGAATAAACAAGTTTTATTTTGGTTGCTTGAATTTTTTTATTTACTTATTTTGTTGAATATTTTAGTTCTTCTTAGCTGTTGTTATTACTGTTGTTTATTAAAGAGTGAAAATGACAACTAAAACTGTTAAGACTATATGGTTGACTCTTTCACTAGAAAAAAGGATTTTTTTTTATGTCTGAGACATGTTCTGATAAAAGAACATGGTGCAATGTCTTAAGCAATTATAAATTTTAACAAGAAGAATAATATAGGAAACGTATGAAGTTTCCTAATGGCGACATGCCTCAGTGTGAATGGTGGAGTTTTATGCATTCATAACTTATCAAAAGACTTGAAGCTCAGAAAAGGGTAAGAGCCCGATTTGTACATGGAATCTACCTAAGAATTTGAAAGACTGATAAATCATAAGGGTGGATTTCATCTGATGACTTGTGTTATGTCAATACTTGAAATAAAGACTCGATTGTAAAGGTGGAAGAAGTAGTTGACGAATGATATAACATTATCACGTATGAGAATTAAGACTAGACTATTGCATGGGTTGAGCACAACAGGTACCTCAGGAATGTCTATAGACTCTCGGTGAGTCCTTGGAGATAATATAAGGTGCCAAGTTGTGACGGTTCTGAGATTAGAGGGATTCACATAACTAGTTTGGTGTCTCTAACAAAGTGGAGCATTACCATGATTTGGTTGAGAGTATCCTGATTTGATATACCAGATAGGGTATTTACTCCCGATCATCATCCAAAAAGCAAACCTTGGATTAAATAGTACGTTTCGTGTAAGCCCTCTTGGAGGTAGAAGTTTTAGAAGCATTGAGGGACCCTAAAATACGATTAGTAGAATATATTAGTAGGCGTGACACAGTGAGGAGAGGGCACGTGATGGTAGATATATTTTTATTTCACATTATTCCATGTTTGTATGTGTTTAAGGATAAATGACTCACTCCTACAACCCCCACTTTTTAGATGAAGATGTCAAACGTGAGTCTATTGACTTTCAAGCGTTAGAAGCAGCTCCTAGCAAAATGATGAGGATAGACCCTGATAATCAGAGATAACTTTTTAGCTAGCGAAATGACTGTAGATATCCACTTGACAGGTTTTGAAAGTTGGAAGGTTACATGTAGATTTTTGCGGTTGACTGCATTTCATTTTGTATATTTTAAACTATAGTTGTAATGAATGTGAACACCCCTATTAGTAAAGAAATAATGAGTTGTATGCTAATTATATTAATCTATTCAGTTTCACTTAATGGTATGAATGTTGATGTCATTGTTGTTTGTATTATTATTATAGTCTATTTAATTTTCTTACTTTAAAAACTTTATTTTAGAAAGAATGATGAAAATTATTTTGCGCTTTAAGTAAAGAACAATTAAATATGATTTATTTAATAAAAGGATGTTTTTGTTAATTTTGAAATTTTCAAGGGTTATTTCTATAATGATAAAGTAGGTGTTACACAAAGGTTTCTCCCTTAAAGACAAGTTGGTGTCTCATTTTATAAAAGAAATGACTTCTAAAAAGTACTTTTGGAATATGTTAAATTTTTAACACTTCTTTTAACATTTTGAAAAGTATTTTATGGAAAAGGAATATTTTTAGGAAAAAATATAAAAGAAAAGTATACTAATAAATGTGAGAAGTATGAATAATAATTTCTTTAATAAACCTATATAAAAACATAAGAAAATTTATAAAACATAATTCACTTAACTGACAATTAAATTTGCTATTATATATAAATCATCACCAAATTAAGATTAAACTAAAACAAATTAATATAAAAATGGTTTCATCTAAAAAAACATTTCTATTTTAGAAAATCAAATTTCAAAATAAAGGAAAAGATAAAATAAATTAAAATAAAAAATAGTTCTTTAACATAATTATTCCTCGTGTAAGACCTATTCACATAAAAGTATTTATGCATCTTTTAAATGGTTAAATTGAATAAATGTAGCAAAGGAAATAATATATTTGAAAAATGTGTTTGCTAAATTTATAATGGATAAAGACAATGTAGATATCCTACAAGAAAAACAAACACAAATGTTTGATAAGGTAGGATTAGGCTATAATTCTAATAAATAAGAAAAAACTTATAAAACTTCTTTATCTTTCCTAGTACATCTAGTAATCCTTTTGTAAAGTGCTTTCATTGTGGTAAACAAGGTCATATTGCATATACTTGCAATATTAGGAAGAAAGGTCCTGTGAAAGATAAGAAAATTTGTGTTCCCAAGGGATTTGTATCAAAGGCTAACAAACAAGGATCTAAAAAAATGTAGGTATCAAATGTACATTAAAATTGTGGTTGTGGGTACACTACATGGCAAAAAAAAGGACTAAACAAAGAAATGGATGATAATTTTTCTTTAACTGTTAATGAAGATTTCAATGAACATAAATACGTGAACCACAAGTACAGACATATATAAAAGGAAAGTACTTCAATTTTAGTGGAGATATTTCAAATTCTTGCTAATTTGATTAGTGTCAGAGCTAAATGAAATTCAATTTGTGGTGTACTTAAGAAATGTCTAATGGTAACAAATTCTCTTCATGGAAAAAAGAGTTCATTATAAAGAATATGAAACCAATTTTTTTATCTCTAAAGAAAATTTCAATTGATTAAAGAAAAGGTATTTCAATACATATTATGGCCTATATAAATACTAATAGGTTTGTGGCAAAGTCTTAGCCTTTCAATATAATGGATAGTAATGAGAAATATTGGTAAATATTTTGAACAAAAAATAGAATTAAAAATCTAATGTATGAACCTTTGTGAATTGATAGTAGATATATGTACTTTTATTATAGTTCAACAAGACAATTTGATGGACCTATAAAGTGCATAATAGTTGTTTTGTTTGAAATGGATGTAGTGATAACTTGGAATGGACAACTAATGAATTTGAGATCAACTACTAACTTATTTGAAATATATTGTAGAGTTGTCGAAAGTTTTACTATTGGTCAATGTTCCAAAAAAGGTAATACATCAAGATGAATGACTAGGATACCTATAATAGGCATTTTAATGATTTAGTTTGTAATAATTCCACTAGAGTTATAAGATATATTAAATGTGTACTTGTTGCATGATTTTTGAAACCATAAGAGTTCCTCTTGTCTCAAGACTTTATTATATTTCCTCTATAGCCTATATTACAAAAAATCTACATAAGTTGTTATTTATAGCCATTATCGTAACAATGTTATTAAGCCATAAAACAAGTGTTTTTTCTCTCTCAAAGATATTGCCATAGACACTTCTATTCCACTCCTTGATTGACTTCCAGTGTAACATCCTTTGTTACATGATTAACTCATAAGAAAATATATGTTTAAAACATTTACAACAAAATTTTAGAAATTATAATGTTATATCTCAAATATTATAAATAAAGTAAAAATAAAAGAGTTCTTTTATAAGTAAAAACATCATTATCAAATATGGGCATCTAAAAAGGAAAATAAAAGAATAATGGAGTTAACTATAATCAACTCTTTACTTTAAAGGTACTAACCATGTAAAAGATTATAACTGAAAAGGACTAAGTCTTCGAGTTTCTTCCATCTCAACAACTTCTTCCTCATTGATATGAATCGACTTAAGGATCATCTTGAAAACAGGTAAAATGATAAAAAGAAAATTTTAACCTTAACTGTGACCTGCCAATAGAACCAAAGTTATTAAATAAGCACTATCCTAACCACGATATACTAATAGAACCAATTATAAATTTCTTTAATTCAAAATAAAAGAAAAGCTCTCATAAAAAAAGAAAATATTCAATTCATTAAGGTCTGACTTACCTGTTCTCCTTTACATAAGTTACTATTTATAGAGAATTAGAAAAACAAATAACAGAAAATAAATCCTAAAAACTTTGAACTAAAAATAAGATAATAAAAAATAAATTATAATTTTACTTTAACTGAAGATAAGATAAATTATAATGTTTATCTCGTCTAAACTAGAGAAAAAAAAATAAGATTATGACTTTAATAAAAAAAATAAATCCTAAGATAAAATAAAATATATTCTAATAATAAATGTTAAAGATATTCTTCAATTTCATATAGAAAAGTGATTCATTTTTTTGCACTCTCTAATTCACTTTGTTTTGAACATTTTTTGGCATCCAAAATTAGGTCTTGCAAAGTTTGTTTCATCATCTTGGTTTTGTACCTAGTTATACGACCTCCAATTTCATATAAAGTGTATTTGTGTTGGCTTGATGGGTCTTCTTCATCATTTCCTCCCTCTTGAAATGATTTGTATTCGAATTAAGTTCATCACCTACAACAAGTTCACCACATTAAATGTATGAGTTATATTACCATATTCACTTGGTAAATCCAACTTGTAGGCGTTGTCATTTACCCACTTCAACACTTGAAATGGTTTGTCTCCTCTTGGTTGCAACTTGGATTTTTATTTCGTAGGAAACCTTTCTTTCATCAAATGAACCCAAACCCAATCTCTAGGTTCAAAAGTCACTTTTGACCCTTATTTGCTTGCTTTGCATATTGCTTATTCTTTTTCTCAATGTTGACTCAAACTTTGGAATGCAATTCTCTAACAAAATGTCTTATGCTTTCCATCCAAATTACCATACGCATTAGTTGACAATGATGAAATATCTAGAAGAGTTAATGGATTAAAACCATACCCAACTTCAAAAGAAAAATAAGTAGTAAAATGAAGAGACCTATTGTAAGCAAACTCAACATGTGACAAATATTTCTCCCATTGTTTCAAATTATTTTGAATGATAGCACTCAACAAGCAAGCAAGTATTTTATTTACAACTTCAATTTGTACATCCATTTGAGGATGTGAAATAGTAAATAATATGAGTTTTATTCCTAGCTTATTCCATAAGTTTCACAAAAATGACTTAAGAACTTTACATCTCTATCACTTATTATGGTTCTAGGTAATTCATGCAAACACACAACTTCTTTAAAAAATAAATCAGCAATATGTGTTGTATCATTGATTTTAGAACATGCAATGAAATGTGTCATTTTACTAAACATATCACCATCAACAAAAATAATATCTTTTCCACTTTGAGATCTAGGAAATTCTAACACAAAATCCATTAAAACATCAAGACAAGGTTGATTAGGTGCAAGCATAGGAGTACAAAAACCATAGGGCATGACCTTAGATTTAGCTTGTTTACATGTAATACATTTATTACAAATAGTTTGCACATTATATTTCATGTTAGGCTAATAAAAATGTTCATGCAAAATTTCTAAAGTCTTTTTAACTCTAAAATGTCCTATCAATCCACCACCATGAGTTTCTCTTACTAACATTTCATGCAAAGAACAAAAAATACACAACTTATTGTTCTTAAACAACAACTCATCTTGCTTGTAATAGTCCTCAGAAGCATGTTTATAATAAGAATCTCATACTTGACCAAAATCAAAATCATTGACCTACAAATCCTTCATAATTTCAAAACCAAGTAACTTAGTTTGCAAAGAAGTAATCTGTACCTTCTCGATAATGCATTAACCACAAAATTTTCCTTACCATTAATGAACTCCAACCACTTAGCATGTCTCTTTTGAAGCTTACCTTGATTTTTTAAAAACGTCAAACTTTTATCGTCGAAATGAATTATGAATCTCCTTGGCCACAAGTAGTGATGCCAATTCTACAAAGTTCTTATTTAAGCATACAACTATTTTCTCGCTAAAATATGCAATTGGTTTAGAGTCCTACATCAACACTGCACTTATCTTGACACCAAAAGCATCATATTCAAATTTAAAAACTTTATCAAAATTGGAAAATAAAGCAAAGGTGCATTGGTCAACTTATCTTTCAACAAATCAAAAGCTTTTTCATGCACATCATCTCATTTGATCACAACATTCTTTTAATATGTTTATTCAAAAGTGCAACAATAAAACTAAAGTTTTTCACAAACCTTTTATAAAAACTTGTTAAACCATGAAAACTTCTTACTTCATCATGTTCATTCTTAGGTGTAGGTTGTTCTCTAATTGTCTTTACCTTTTCTTCATTCACACTTATTTTGGAGCTTACAACCAATCCCAAAAACACAACAAATTTAAGACAAAATGAACACTTTTTGAGATTAGCATACAATTTATTTTCCTTGTCATATCCTTGATTTTGATTGTTTTCTCCTCTTAGTGAGTTTCGTAGGCACCCTTCTTTAGTATATAGTTCAATCATGACCTTAGGGCCCACTTTATTGGAGGAATCATGGAGTAAATTTAAAGTATCCTCTAGTATCCCATTAAGTGAGAAATAATGTGATATGTTATGAACTACTACATGATTCTCATTCACAATTATTTCATTTTATCAATTAAGTGTCAAATTTCCTTTATAAGTAACAACTCCTTTACCTAATTTATGCACACATCACTTCACTAACATCCATTGATCATATAACAACTCTTGCATAGTCATAATGTTTTGCTCATAATTATGACCCATTTTTTATTATCTTATTAGTTATCCATCTTAGGATTAAGGATGACGTATCATTTGCATTCTCTATCTTTAAGCTTTCTTCCACCATTGTTAACCTTTTTTTTGCCTTAGTATTCAAGCACGTCAATTTAAGTGTGATTGTCACTTATTTCTACACATTGGGTCTACTTGTGTCCATATTAACAACAAAAATAAATCAAATGGAGACTGTCATATTATATATATAAAGATTGTCCTAAAACATTAATTTTTTTAAGTCGATCTTTATGCATTTTCTAGTAAATCTACCTCTTTAGTGGATAAGATAAGTTTATTGGTCTTTAACATAATTCCCAGTCTAGACCCTACTTGCCAAATAAACCAACTATTGTACATCTTAATTGGTAGACCATATACATAAATTCAAACTATACTTTTTTACTCACATCTTTTACATATAAGATGAAAAATAATCTTTAATGTTCTACTATTAGATAATGATTTGCCCTTATTCATGATCCTTTGTAAAGAATGTGTTTGTAGTCCTCCACTACTAAGAATTGAATAAGAAAGCAATCTTGTGGCATATCAATGGTAAAAATAATACCTGTTTTTGGTCCAATTCTTTTAGTTTTTAGCTTCCAATGCTTTAAAGCTCACATATCCCCCAGACTTAAACAATTGTTAACTATTAATCAAAATTTTAATTTTATAATAGTAATTGATCATGTGTATTATTTTATTTTTTTTGAAACAATTGTATTTAATAAAGAATTTAATTACTTTTGATATTTTTTATATTAAGTAACAACTTACTATTTTATGTGCATGTGCATTATTATATTAAATATTATATTATTATTTATCTGCATTTTGAATTATTTAATTTTAAATATTTTTCAAGAACAACAATATTTTGAAGTAATAATTTTATAAATACATAGTTAAATATAAAATAATTCATAATATATA